>PVKU01001714.1:0-276148 GCA_004027475.1 Anoura caudifer | reverse complement strand
TCTGCATTTCCACCAACAGTGCACTAAGGTTCCTTTTTTTCCAGAACCTCTCCAATACTTGTTTGTTGAATTGTTTATGATGGCCATTCTCACCAGTGTGAAGTGGTATCTCATTGTGGTTTTAATTTGCATCTCTCTGATGGCTAGTGGTGGTGAGCATCTTTTCATATGCCTCTGGGCCCTCTGTATGTCCTCCTTGAAGAAATGTCTGTTCAGGTCCTTTGCCCATTTTTTAATTGGGTTGTTTGTCTTCCTGGTGTGGAGTTGTGTAAGTTATTTATACATTTTGGAGATCAAACCCTTGTCTCAGTTTTCATTGGCAAATGCATTTTCTTATACGGTTGGTTCCCTTTTCATTTTGCTGATGTTTTCCCTAGTTGTGCAGAAGCTTTTTAATTTGATGAGGTCCCATTTGTTTATCCTTTCCTTTATGTCCCTTGTTCTTGGGGACATATCAGTGAAAATATTGCTGCATGGGATATCTGAGATTTTCCTGCCTATGTTTTCCTCTAGGACTTTTGTGGTGTCATGACTTATATTTCAGTTTTTCATCCACCTTGAATTTTTTTTGTGTGTATGGTGTATGTTGGTGGTCAAATTTCATTTTTCTTTTTTGCACATGGCTGTGCAGTTCTCCCAACACCCTTTGTTGAAGAGGCTATTTTTACTCCTTTTTATGCTTCCTCCCCCATTTTCAAATATTAATTGACCATAGAGACTTGGGTTTATTTCTGGGTTGTCTGTTCTGTTCCATTGGTCTACGTGTCTATTATTATGCCAATAACAGGCTGTTTTTATTACAGTGGGATTCATCCCAGAGATGCAAGGGTGATATAATTATTGTAAATCAATAAACATAATATATCACATAAACAAATGGAAAGACAAAAATCACATGGTCATATCAATAGATGCAGAAAAAGCATTTGATAATGTACAGCACCCATTTATGATAAAAAACACTCAGCAAAGTGGGAATAGAGAGGGCATTCCTCAACATAATAAAGGCCATATATGAGAGACCTACAGCCAACATCATACTCAATGGGCAAAAGCTTAGAGCTTTCCCACTAAGATCAGGAACAAGACAAGGATGGCCACTTTCACTACTCCTATTCAACATAGTATTGGAAGCCCTAGCCACAGCAATCAGACAAGAAAAAGAAAGAAAAGGAATCCAAATTGGAAAGGAGGAAGTAAAATTGTCATTGTTTGCAGATGACATGATAGTGTACATAGAAAACCCTATAGACTCCACCAAAAAACTACTTGACCTAATAAGTGAATTTGGCAAAACAGTGGGATACAAAGTTAACATTCAGAAATCTAAGGCATTTTTGTAAAACGAACAATGAAATATCAGAAACAGAAATCAGGAAAAAAATCCCATTTGCTATAGCAACAAGAAAAATAAAGCACCTATGAATAAACATAACCAAGGCGGTAGAAGACCTGTACTCAGAAAACTACACAATACTGAAGAAAGAAATTAAGGAAGACACACACAAATGGAAGCATGTGTCATGCTGATGGATTGGAAGAATTAACATAATCAAAATGGCCATACTACCCAAAGCAACTTGTAGATTCAATGCAATCCTTATTAAAGTACCAATCACCTATTTCATAGATATAGAACAAACATCTCAGAAATTTATATGGAACCATAAATGACCATGAATAGCTGCAGTAATTTTGAGAAAGAAGAATAAAATAGGAGGGATCACAATACCTCATATCAAACTGTATTACAAGGCAAATTCTCTTCAAGATGTCTTTATGTCTTTCTGGTGCTACCCACAACTCCTGTACTCCACAGCTCCTTGTGGTGGTCTATTGCATTCATTATAACACCATGATAACAACACTAGCTGTGTCTGCTGGAATCCTTTGTGCTTCTTGACTGAATCGTGGATACTGCCTCTAATTGCTCTGTCCCCTCCTGATTTTCTCACCCTTTGAATTTATCCTTCCAAACATCTCCAGAATAATCTCTCTAACAGGCAGTTCTTCAAATAACTTCTGTGCTTATGTTGTAATAAAAGTTTCCTGATAATAGCATTCAAACAAGTCCTGCTTGCCTCTCTATTATCACCCATCTGTATACTCCACTCTAGCTACAGGACCTATTTCCCCCTGACACCTTGCTTATGTTGTCCCTGATGCCTGGAGTGCCATTCTGTTTCCTTTCAGTTTTTCATCTCTGGCACCTCTGTACCTAGCATAATGCATGCTGAATGAATGAGTGAATGAAAAATGCATTCAATAATTCTTACTGGACTACTGGTAGTTTGTTCTCTGAGGGGGAAGGGGTGCCTGGATCCATGCAACTATGTTGTGAAATGGGACCTCGTGAAAGAACTCATACTAGTCCACTAAAAGCTAGAGGAAGCTTGCTGTGTGATGTCTGAAAACACAACTCCAAAATCTAAAAGCCCCAATCCTTAGTGGTGAAATCTCAGTTAATGTGACAGGTTACAGAGAAAAAAGGAAGCAACAATAATTGAAAGTTTACTGTGTTTAATATTGCTCCGGTATTTACTTACGTATATCCTGCCCTATTGCAGAATAGACTTAAATGGCTCACTGTGCTAGATCTATCTGACTTACTTGGCTGTTCTTTCCAATTACAGAGGGGACACTGAGACTCAGGGTGGTTGAGCAGCCTACCTAAGTCCATGTCATTAGAAAGAAGAAGAGTCAGACCTATCTGACTCCAGAGCTTCTGTCCATTCATGATGTAACATTGCTGGCACCCTAAAATCAAGAAGTGCAGGAAAATGCCTACTTTTTCAATGCAAGCTTGCTGCTTTACTGTCTGAAAGCAAGGACTGTGATTTAGGTGTCCTTGGTACCTCTATTTCTCACCATCGTAAACAATCTAATGAATGCCATAAATAAATGCTAGAGATATGTTTGTGGATTGATTTTAAATAACATTTTAAGTAAAATAAGGAAAGCAGTTTTTTGAGGGGGGAGTTCCTATTAATGATTTCGGTGGTATATAGACAACACTACACCTATTATAATCCAACTATACTTTTTAATCAACCCAACTACACTATTTTAGATAATATTTTACTAAATGGACATATCTAACATCCTTGGTCAAGCTCTCTGTTTATTCTAGGATTACCATACATGTACCCAAATTTACTTTAATCATCTGATGTCACACCTATGCACCTGGTCGAATGGTTACTAACAGAGAGGTGCAGAGGACAGCTATTTGCCTTCTGGTCTTAAAAAATAGGCTTACAACACAATGATCAATTCTGATCTGCTCCACAATCAAGTGGAGCCTCATTTGTAAAAGATTTATACTTAAAACCTCTACCATCTTCAAATATGAATGAGCCCAAATTGATTCTGGCCCCTTGTCCTTTATCCAGTTGGGAGGAGTCTATGTATCTAGAATGGCTGAACAGGAAAACTAAAAGAATAATATTCTTGATTACCTTTCTGGACATTGGTGATGTTCTAAATATATAGTTAACACATCATTGCCAACACCAAAATATGCTATGTCAAAGAAGACTTGATTCAGCTCTCCCCATGGGTGTAAGTGATCAATAACTTTAGTGAAAACACTTAGGTATCATGAGCAAAGAGGAAAAATATATACGTACTTCAGACTTTAATATATTCTTCAGCTTGTTAACCTCCAAATTAGTATCTTGGACCTTCTGTTTTATATCATTTAATTCATTGTGAGTATCATTCAATTGTTTAGACAGTACCTGTAAGAAAAAATAGCTAGATTTGACTACAAAAAAATTGCTGTATGTGAAAACCACCATCGAATAATTTTAAAATATAACATGAGTAAAAGTTAATATACCTGATACATAAAGCTCATATAAAAATAGTGGGAAAATATGAGTCCAAACAGTAAACTGGCAAAGAACTCAAACAGATAATTCACAAAAAGGAAGCACAAGTGGATAATAGTCCACTTGTTTAAAGTTTACTAGTTTACTAGTTTAAAGTTCACTAGTAATCAAAGTTTACTAGTTTAAAAGTTTAAAGTTTACCAGTAATCAAAGAAATGTTAGTTAAGACAATGAAATACTATTTTGCCTATCAAATTAGCAAAGATCTAAAACTATTCTGTTATGAAAAGGAATGGGAATTTCCACATACCACTGGAGTAAACAAAATTTGCAAAAGTAAATTTGTGATCTGCTATCTTTTGATGCACCAAGAGACATTTTTAAAATATTAATAAAAACAAGAAAGTCAAATGTGTTGTTTTTCATTGAAGATAGGAGATGGATACATGCATATTCACTATATTTGAAAATATCCACCTAATTAAAAAAACTCCATAAGCTTTGATTCAATTTGAAATTAAATCTAATAAAATTTAATGAAAAAGAATGTTCATTGAGGCAGTATTTACTATAGTAACAATATTTATTCACATTAAGTGAATGATACAATAAACAAAGCAACTACATAGTGATATAACCACATAGAACATTATGCCTCTATGAGAAATTGGAATTATTTTTAATAACAGAGGAAAATGTCCATCTATAATGAAAAAAATCAGGATAAAACACTAAAAATACTTCATCCCAATTTGTTAAAAACTGTGGTATGGAGAGTAAAAATATTTTAAGGTTTCTGTTTTCCAGATCTTCTGTGATATGTGTTCTTAATCTGCAGTCCACAGAGAGATCCATCTTCTACCCTTGGGCCTATGACCCAAATGAAGAAAAAAACTAGTCTTGAACATATGAAAATTGTTATTATACCATTTCTTCTGGTTATTTAAAATGTTTACAAAATTTAAACAAAGCAAGGAAGTGCTTTTAATGCTACAGTAAGCTAGCAAGAGCATACAAAATATTTATCGAGTGATTATGTTGGACTCTCTCATAAGTGCTTTCTAGGCATATTCTTATTTATTCCCCATTTTTACAGATGATGAACTGAGATTTGGAGAAGTTAAGTGATATTATCACACAGCCAGGCAGGGGAATAAAACTCACGTGAGTTTTAAACACTCCATTCAACTGTCTTCTCATATAGAAAAACCAAGATATAAAGGAGTATGTGGTTTTATTCCAGCTACACAAAAAGTTCATCAAAAATAACACATTTTTTAAAATACACTGAAAATCAGTAAAAAGTATGTTAATAGTGGCTAACTCTGGGTGGTAAAAATTAGAGTTTTTAATCTAGTTTTCACAAATATAAGTTATATTTATCTTTTACCCATTTGGTCTAGCTACAGAGTACACAAAATTATAAATTCACATCTTTTTTACTGCTATTCATTAACTTTTTAAAAATAAACTTTATTTTAGAATAGTTTTAGATTTACAGAAAAGTTGTGAAAATAGTACAGAGAGTTCCCATATACCCTATATTCAGTTTCCTCTTTTATTAACTTCTTATATTAGTATGGTATACTTATCAAAATTAATGAATCAATATTTATACATTATTAACTAAAGTCCATATTTTAGTTAGATTTCTTTCATTTAAAATTTTATTTATTTATCTATTTAGAGAGAAATTGGTTTGTTGTTCCTCTTATTTGTGCATTCAATGGTTGCTTCTTGTATATATGCCCTGACCAGAGATCGAACCTGCAACCTTGTTGTATTGGGACAACATTATAAGCAACTGAGCTACCCAGCCAGTTTCTTTCACTTTTATGTACTGGCCCTTTATTGTTCCAGGATCCCATTACTCATTAACTTTTGAACACAGAACTTAACATCTCAGGCAGTTTTTTATAATTAATAAAATGTTGCATCTTTATATCTATGTATATAAATAAATATTTAACATTTAAAGAATACAGGCTTTTACAATGCAAACTAAACATACTGAGAGTGATAGCAAAGTGGAGAAAATCGTTCAGACTGAAAAATTTTCAGTAGGGAAGAAAGCTTCCAAACAGAATTCTTTTAATGGTCAAATTAAAATGAGAATTGGTCAAATGGTCAAATGGGAAATGAGAACTGTGGAGAAAGTATATTGGCTTAGAGAGGAAATAATTATAAAAGAAATTTTCCTAAAAAAATAACAGAAATAAAGAAAAAAAGATAAGCCTAACAATGACACCCATAGTAGATGTGTCAGTAGTAAGAATAAATGCCAGAAAAATTAAATGAATATAAAGTGCTCAGGAAAATTACTGTCAGCTTAACAGTTTTTACCCAGCTAAGCTATTTGTCAGAAAAGAAAGCAAAATAGAAGCATTTGCAGACATGCAGAAACAAAGGGAATTTACTACTCATACTTTCACTAAAAGGTCTATTAAGGATTGTACTTCAGAAAAAATGACAAATTAGCACAGAAAGAAGTTGTCAGAATTAGGAATAATGGTGAGAGCAAAAATAGATGAAACATGTCAATGAATGTAATCAAAGATTACCTGTGAAAGTAATATTTGTGTGTACATTCAAAATAAAGCAAAAACTGCCATAGTAAAAAAAAAAAAAGAAATTTTCCTGAAAAAAAATTACAGTGCTTGTCTAAAAATGTAGTATAGTTCATAAACTCACACGTAAAACAGAATAATAGTCCATTAAATAAATCTACCATTTTTTAAGAGTTTCTGAAGGTTTTTATCTTTCATTTGTTGAGTACTTCTAAGATCTAATACAAATCTATTATATCCCTGCTCCCTCTTTTCCTTAATATTTAACACTTTATGTCTGAGAATTTCATTTAGGAATTACATGGCATATTGTTTAATAAAAGTAAAAAAAAAAGGCCAGTTCTAAAGCCTGAGCTTTTCTGTAAAATGAAATGAGAACTAACTGAGCCTTAGAAGAAGTATACATTTTCTTGGAGAAAAATATGCTAGGAAAAAATATACCTGGTTTTCTTGTTTAGCTTTAGAAAACTGTTCTTGGAGACTGTCATTCTCATGAGCCAAGATATCTCTTTCCCTGGCAATTTGAGCCAGTTCATCATTTGTTTCATCCAATTGCCGACGCATTCTGGAAATGTCTTGTTCACACATAATTAGCGCTTCAGTGGACTGTCTATTCCACAAATCAAGTAATACATAAGAGACATTTTACCAAACAGAATAACAAATTCTCACAAGAAAGAAGATGGGCAGTTAGCATAAAAACATTTGAAATAGTTTAAAACACATTTAAATTCATAGAAATAAAGACTGCAAAGACAGTGCATAGGAGTTTCTTTGTTACTGACATTCCACTATGAAAAACGGATGCTAAACATACATAATCAATGATTAGCTGAGTATTTCAAAACTTCTGATGTTCAAATATAGGAAAGCTTTCATCCTACCTCTAGCTGCCATTGCTTACTCTCCTTTGCAGGTTCCTCTTCCTCTGCCCTCTTAAACTTAATGGCTCTGAGGGCTCAACTCTTAGCTTCCTGATTCTTCTTACCTTATGCCTTTGCTCAGACAAATACTTTTCATATCCATGGCTCCCAACCCCATCCCCAAATGACTCTGAAATCATTAATTCCAGCCTTGGCCTCTTCCTTACACTCCAGACTCTTATATTTAACTGCTTATGAGACATATTTACAAGAAGGTCTCAAAGGCTCTTCCAATTCAGAGGAAAATCATCTTTTTCCATACTTTCTACATGTCTGGTATTCAGCCTCAGCCAAAAACCTGGCATTTTCCTAGATTTACTTCCTTACAAGCACATCACCCCTGTCCCCCAACTCCCCAACCCCAATTTGTCATCATTCTTCAGCCTGGGTAATCTTTCTAAAGCAAAAATCTCCTCAAAATTCTTTAATAATTTCTTATTTCCCAAAGGATAAAATAAAGACTCATTTGTCTACAACACAGGCCTCTGTGTTTAGCCTTTCCTCCTTTCACATCTCCTTTCATGCTTCAGGTTCCAACACTCACCTGCTTTTCATTCAAGAGGCTCTTCAACATTATCTGATTCTTTGTTCTCTTTCCACCTTGAATGCCTGTTCTTTTCCCTTCCTTGGCAAACACCACATCCTCTTTTATTTCCCTACACAGACTTAGGTCTTCTTCCAATATCAGAAAGTTATAACCCTATACACAACAATAAGCCCCTTGTTTCTTTCTTGGTACCTAACATAGTACTTTGCCTCTAATAAATATTCAAATGCTTATTGAATGAATGGTTTACCTTGATGCCTGTTCCATCTCAGCAATGATATTCTTCATGCCTGAAATGGTCTTTTCCTTGAAAATTAATATAAGTATGAAATAAAAAAATTATCTTAAACTGTTATTTCTGTAAAAACTGAATGAATAAAAAGAAATTTCCCCTGCCCTTTTTGATTTCCATTTGGGTTTAAACATTTATGCTCTATTCATCTCTTCTATACTTTAAAACTAAAGCCTAATATATCATGTGAATATTTGTACTAGATAAGAACAATACATTATGTTTGTTAAAGTAAAGGCTACACCTAGGTGTCTTGATATTAGATCAATATATCAAATACTTTATTAAAGTTTTGTGCAGTCACCCAGCAACACGAGAACCTCATGAGCACTCTGTATTTAGAGGCCAACCAATGGTTTGCATTAGGATGTTCTCTATGAGGAACAGGATTGATTCACTTTCACTCTTCACATTATAAAACCTAGGAAAGTGAATTATGTAGACTAAGTTTATTTCTTAAGAGTAGTAACTTTGATCAAGTGTATTATTTGTATTAGTCATTAACAGCATCTTCAAAAACCTGCTAAAATGGAGGTACTTACAAAAGCATATTATTTAGTTTAGGTGTGAGTTAAATAAAAAGGTAAGAGTTAGACCTAGAGCAAAAAATAAAAATAGAATAAACTATTGATATTTTCCTTTTTCAAAGATGTGGTGAGGGAGTAGATTAATGGAGTCAATAAAGGCTGAAATGAGTGTGATTATCTTCACACCATCAATACTATTTCCACACCTCATCCTTTGAAAATTCTTGTTGATGTAAACTAGTTATAGATACTATTTACAGATACTTAGGGTGACATTAGCCTTAAAAAAGTAGGAAAACTGTTCTTTCACCAAACAACTAGATTTCACTTTGCCTTTGAATTTTGAAATCCTTAGTAACCAAGTAAACAAGATAAAAAACTAAAACTTTATTTCCCAACCAGGTCTGTTCCTGTGCATTAGAGAGACAGTTTAGTTGTATGTATGCACACATGTGTATGTGTTATCTTCCTTTATTCATGTGCTCTTCTCCAGGGTAGTTTTAGCTCTGGTTTCCCATTCTGCATCCTGGTAGAATGAATGAAGCAGATTTCATACCTGGCAGTAATGGATATTGGAATATGGTTAACATATCCATTAGCAAAGCACAGCCAATGGAGGGAAAACTCAAAAGAGAAAATACTGCTTAAAATGGAATGTTAATACATGCTTTTGAAATATAATTTAATAAATTTCTAAATAAATTCTGAAAAATTAATTGAACTTCCAGTATTTCTGAAAATCATTACTTGGTTAAGTTTAAATATGGTTTCTAAGCCTAAAAAGGACTTCGTTTTATCAATAGAAATTAATTTTGAAAGGAAGATTATCTAAGAACATTATAAAGTATCCAGGGCAACAAAATTACTGGGTAGAATCCAATAATATATCTTATTAGCCCTATTTTCTCTTAATATTGCCCTAATATCACCATTTCTCAAAATGTTGAAATCTATGCCACCTTTATCAATTTAATATTTTTGTACAACCGAATATATTTGTCCAACCAGGGACACAGGTTCAAGTTAATTGTTAAAATTTCAATAGACTTTTCCATAGAAATTATTTCTGTAATCTCCACATTAGACTGTAAGACTACTGCTTTTCTCTGTATGGTATTTTTGAGTTCAGCTCTGAAATATAATTATAGAAAGCATTTCTTCTTTTGAATGTTTAACCCTGATTTAAAATACTTTTTCCCTTCAAAGGATGGATATGTTTATGTTCATGATCTTATACAAAGTTCTTGATTTGAAATGGACTTGCAACTCAATATTCCTTATGAAGGAAAAGATAATGTTGGTACAATTAGCAGAATGCAAGAAATGTAAAATATAGATATAGCAGAGGGAAGAGATTCAGAAAGATATGAATAATATGTTCTAAGTGTTAATGTTTTTAAAGAAAATCATGTTTATCAAAAAAATTTTAAATATGAAAAATAAGACTCTACCCCAAAAGCCATAAAGTTTTCAAAAATATTAAGGTATAACTTATAAAGTAATGAGTCAGCCTTTTAAACAAGTAAATCAAAATTTACTATCTTAGGCACTTTGGTGACTTTGTTAGGCTCATCATTCCCAAATTTATTAACTTCACTTCAATTTTCTCTCCAAACCTAAAAATCCAAGAGCCTATGAATATTTCAGTTACATGTCCCAAAGACATGTCAATACTCTTCCTCTCTGAGCCTGTTTCCCACTTCATGAACAGCAACTATTCCCATGGTTCCTAAGTGAGAAAGCACATCTTGTCAATCTTGCTCCCTTCACAGCTCTGATTAGGTCATGGATACTGCTACTATCCCAACACAGTTCTTATTATTTTACTTCTAACTAGTGTCCTTGTTACTATTCTCACTTCCCTATAATCCATCTTTTATATAGAATAAAAGGTGTCAGAATATTTCTTTTAAAATAAAGATCTAATTGTGATATTTCATTTACATTATTTCATTTGATTCACTATATTGATGATGATAGTCTAAATTCAACATTACATACATTTTTATAATTTGTTGTTTTCTATCCCATTTCAACTTCTGTTCCATATCCCCAGCCCATACTTAACCTCTTTGCAATATGTTCTCTGGACATACTAAACTATCAAGAAATCCCATGAAATTCTCTTATGAAAGCTACTGGGCTTTCATATGAGTTCCTCCACCTGGATTCCCCTTTCTGTAAAAAGTATTCTGTCTGTCTGAATCACTACTTCTCTCACTATTCCCATCCTCTATATCTTTTCCTGGCTAATTTCTAGCCAATTTTCAGGACAGCCCAGTCACTATCACCTCCTAGAAAGCTTTCTAGATCTTCCTCCTCACTTAATCCAACTCCCAGGTTAAGTCAAGTGTGTTTCTACCAAACTCCAACCGCACATTGTGCATAAATCATTATGCCACTTAGCACATTCTATCATAATAGCATCTTTACATATCTTTCCCCCAATTATACCATAGGGTTTGGAAAGCATGCCCACTCCTCAGTTTCTAATATAATACCTGGTACCTATAATAAATGTTTGTTGAATGGGTAGATGAATAAATGAATGAATTAGTTCCCTTAGAGAGGGAAAGGCCTTATTCCAATGATGCTGCCTTTGCTTAAGACACGTGTGGAAAAGTTTTGGAATTGTCTTCAAAATCAGCTTATGAGCCAGAAAAGGGTATCAATATTTCCCTGCCTTTTTGGCAACTCCTTTTATGTTGTTGTCTGAATAAAAACTAAGGGCTTGAGATTGTCACCCAGCTTTATTTACCAGCCCCACATCATGGGGCTGGTAGTCTCAATGGCTAAGGACAATGTAAAAATGTGCTCTGAACACAATTACAAAGACAATTTTAACAGAATAAATATATGGCCTCCCAAAGTGGCTAACTGAAAATATAAGTTCTGGTGTGCTTTTAAGAAGAAATCAGTCTCACTGCTGTATTATCATGCCTCACATTTTGATATTTGAATTAGATATTGTCAGTGAATGTTAATCATAAATTGATGAAAGAACACATATTTCTTGACTATCCTAAAATATTTCAAAATCATATTTTAAAGTTTCAGCTCTCTAGAACAAAGTTTGAGAGAATCCTAGTATTTTATTCAGATTTAAGTGACAATATTTCTTTTAAACCACAGTTCTTAGAACATACTTTCATTGCCAAACTCTCTCCAAGGGATGCAATGTTCTCAGATTTTTTATCCAAGCATGCTTGCAGGCACTCCTTTTCTTTAGCCATATCATTGAGGGTTGAACCAAGAATGCTGATTTCTTCTCGCTGGGCAATACTTTGCCTTGTAAAATTATCTAAATATGTAATCATAAGGGTATTTTTAAATGAAGATAATTTTTCCAGTTCAAGCAGATTGAAATAATTTTCAAAGTAAGCTGTCCCATATTATATTTGATGGCTAAAAATAAGTAATGTATCCCAAATAAACACATGGTTTTTGTTGTTAGTAATTAAAAACTAAGATGAATCATGAAATTCTAAATAACTCATAAATGTAAAAGAACAATTAACACATTTGAATAAGAATAGCAAAGGAAAGCTCTATATTACAAATTCTCAAAGTAGATTTACATTTGTGGTGGGGAGGAGAATGTAGGTGGGTGAAGTTGGGTGAAATACTAAAATTTCCCCTCCCTCTAAACTAGAATTACTGTTGTATATAAGTTTGTAACTAATAGATCTTAATAAAATATTCAATTAAGTCATCTTCAGAATAAAATATCTTTAAATATTCAAATGTTTCTAAAATTTTCTGAATTTTTTCTAAAAATTCCTAGAAAAAAATTATCCCAGGACATCTGATTTGATTTGTAAAAACACTGGCAAGCCAATGTCAATACTAAAGGCCTAAATGATAGGTATACAATAGTTTCCGAAGTGTGGTTTCTCAACCAGTACCATCAGCATCATTTGGGAATCCCAGCCCTACTGAATTAGAATTTCTGAGTGGGCAGAGCAATTATGTTTTCATAAGCACCCCTCCCATGTGATCCTAATGCACAACAAAGCTTGACAACCATTTGAGAACACTGATAAAGATATGAAAGCCTTAGCTATATCCCACTCTGAGAAGTATGGCTTCAGTGATCTTTATTAGCTCTCCAAATCATTCTAACACACATGGAAGTTTGAGAACCACTGGTAGATCTCTAGGTTAATCCCCACCAATGGCTACCCAGTGTAGCACTAAGAGAGACAATATCATATGAAAAGAGGATGATCTCTATAGTACTTGAGAATAAATCAATTCTTATTTCTGGGCTTGTATCTTTGAGGCAAACCACATGTTTTGGGTGTTCTGATATCTGAGTTCATTTCCACTGGCATAAAATAAATAAATAAATGAAAGCTCTAAAACAGCTCTAGTAGTTCTTAGCTTAGCTTTAAAAAAAATTCTCAACTTCAAGCTACCATCCATTTTTCTGCTACTCTTAGTAGCTAAACTTCTTAAGAGATTTCTATTCTCTCCTGTCTCTACTTTCTCACTTCCCAGTCATTCTTCAACTTATTCCATCTTTCCACATTCAACACTCTATTCAAACTTTGCCAGTGTTACCAAAATCTCCAAAGTGCCATATCCAATCAACATTTTTTCATCCTCATCTTATTTTTGTTTCTTGAAAGTTATCTGACAATTGATGCTGCTCCCCTTCTTTTTAAAACATTTTCTCTCCTGACTCCCAAAATAACACTTACTTCTTCCTACTTCTTTGGTTTCTTCTTACTCAGCCCTGGATTCTCTTCTCAATATTTATTTTTTCTTTAGGAGATTTTATGGTTATAAAATATCATTTATATGTTGATATGCCCCTAATGTATATCTTTAGCTTAGGTTTCTCTTCTGAGATAAAAACTTATCTATTTAACTGCTAAAAACTTATCTATCTAAAAACTTATCTATTTAAAACTCTATTTTGTTTGGCCTCAAAATATCTAAAAATGAGTTTTGCAATATTCTCCTTTTATATTTATTTTTTAATATTTCCTATATCACTGAAAAGCATTTCTACCCACCCAATTGTTTATACCAGACAGTTTTGAACTACATAATAGTAAATGTTAGAAATATTTACTCTGTTTTAAAATGGGCTCTTTTATACTCTTAATCAAAATTTTACTTTATAGTTATTAAAAGATTAAATTATGACCATATTTTCATAGAGGTGACTAGTAAGAAACATAAATGGGAGACTATAAAAATAGTTTTCTCTATAAACCCAAGTAATCTCATAGATATGTCAAATATATGTACACTGTCCACCAAAAATAATATATATGTACTGCTTCATTACAACAGCTATGAAAAAGCCACAATATCATACACAAACTTGTAAATTAAAAAATGATCATCACAAATTATAAAGTGTTGCTGCATTCTTTAGTTATATTGTCATTGAAAAATATGAAGCCAATGTCTAAGTACTTATGGTCCTGAATCTAAGTAAAAAAGTTTACTATGAATGAAAAACACATTTTTCCATGATTGACTCATAAACTTTTAATTTAAGGGACCCATCTCAAAGTCTACCTATATTATAACTGAAGAGAATAAAACATTTTTCTACCAGACTTAAATAAAAAAGTAATATCAGGAAAAAAACTCACCAATTTTTTCATCCAAGCACATAATTTTCTCCTGAGTAAGCTGTAGCTCATATTTTTTCTTAGCAAGGTGTCGCTGAGTATCGGAAAGATCTTTTTCTGTATTTTCATATAAAAGTCTGTAAACATTTTAGTAATAAAACTAATTCTGAAATTTCTATTTTTATCAACCTCTTAGTGTATTTAAATCTAAAAACTTTTAAGAACACTAATATATTTTTCTTTTTAGTATTTTCATAAAATCTCATTACAGAAAGTTTAGAGAATAAAGGGTAAAAAGGGATCTTCAATCCACCACTCCAACATAAGCTACTATTAGCATTTTGGTGTTCACTATTAAATGGGTTTTTGTATTTTTCATATTCAGTGTTATGCATATTTTGAAGTTACCATACTATAAGTTCAATATTGAGTCCTAATTTTTTTACCTATTCTTAATATTTAATAATTTTCAGTCTATAATAATATAGCTCTCTAAATCATCATTTTCTGGCTGAAAAATATTCTATGAGCAATAGTTATTTACTTTTAAGTAAATATAAATATTTACTTCAGTATTCCCTTATTAGGCATTTAGATTCATTTCAGTTTTTCACTATTATATATAATTCTTTAGTAAACAGCAATTCACTCATTCCATATTTATTAAGTGTCTAGTATGTACCAGGTACCAGGTGTTGAGGAACCTATGGTGAACTAGGTGGGTACTGGCCCTGCCATCAGAGAGTTCACAGTCAATAAACAAGTAAACTGACTATAATTTCTGGCATTGTGGAAACTAGGTCACCTGAAAGTCCTCTAACATAAAGAAGCATCCTAGAATATAAAGAAGCATCCCTTTGAATGTATAGAAAAACTTGTAAGAATTTGTAAGGGAAGTCCTGTGGAGCCAAATTGGAGCAGTAACACTATGAATTGGGGTTATGTTAGATATGGCTGAAGTTTGCTTGTCTCAGTAGTCCAGGGTCTTGTGTCTTAAATCAGAAACAAAAGATGCGGCCACAGAGATGTCTGCAATGCAAGTATTTGAACTAAGATACCCCACATAAAACTACTGAGGATGATAACATAAGTGAAAAGGTTAGGCTAGACAAAATCATCTTGTCTACCAACTATTGCTAGGCTAAAGTTAATTGTAAAAACTAAAAGTCTTCCTTGGAAATTCTTAATCTGAAAATAAGAAATCAAAATAAAATCTGATTCTAGGATGATCATGTATCCTAGAACACTTGGCAGAAATAAACACAAAACTCTGGAAGGACATACCATCAACCCAGGCAAAGAACTAAACCTCAGATAAAGGTATGTTGAAAATTAGCTCACAGTTCAAATTTTAGAAACACTAAGTAATAACCCAAACTTAGTGGGAGTCAAAAGACACACTGAGTTAGACCCCCAAGAATTTCAGATGTAGTGTTTTCAAATAAAAACTTAAGAATAGTTGTGTTTAAATACTAAGACATAAAATAAGTAATATACCACTTAACGCTGGTCGGAATGGCCATCATTAATAAATCAACAAGTGCCTGAGAGGTTGTGGAGAAAGGGGAACCCTAGTACACTGTTGGTGGGAATGCAGACTGGTACAGCCACTGTGGAAAACATTATGGAATTTCCTCAAAAAACTAAAAATGGAACTGCCTAGTGATTTAGTGATTCCACTGCTGGGACTATACCTTAAGAATCTTGAAACACCAATTCAAAAGAATCTATTAACCCCCATGTTCATAGCATCATTATTTACAATAGCCAAGTGCTAGAAAGAGCCTAAGTGCCCATCGGTAGATGAGTGGATCAAACTGTGGTACATTTACACAATGGAATACTACACAGCAGAAAGAAAGAAGGAATTCCTACCCTTTGCAACAACATGGATGGAACTGGAGAGGATTATGCTAAGTGAAATAAGCCAGGCGGCAAAAGACAAATACCATATGATCTCATATATAAGGAGAACCTAATCAACAAAACAAACAAATGAGCAGGAAAAAAAGAACCATAGACATGGAAATTAAGAACAAACTGAGAGTGACCAGAAGGGTAGAGGGAGGGGGATAATAGTGGAAAGGGGAAGGGTCAAGGAACATGTACAATGGATCCATGGGATTGTTTTGGGAGCTGAGGTTGGACAGGAGAGGGGAGAGCAATGGGAGGGGGGCGGAAATGAGGACAACTGTAACTGAACAACAATGAAAAGAAGAAAAAAGAGTAGAGTTTTTAAAAGAACCAAAGAGAATGTCAAAATATTAAACTAAAATAATTGAAATAATTAAAAATCAATAGATAAATTTAAGAACACAGCATACACAGAAGAGACCATCAGTAAGTTAGAAAAAAAGAACAGATCAGCAGAAATTCTCTAGAATACAGCACAGCAAAAAAAGAGAGATTAAGAGATACGAAAAAACAGAATGAAAAGGTCCAATAGTCACCTAATCAAAATTCCAGGAGAGAATAAACACAATATTCAATGAAATAGTAGCTAACATAATATATAAAACCTTATATATAAAATATATAAATAAACATCAATGAAAAACCTGACCACTAACATTAAGGGAACTTAAGTCCTGGGCAGAACAAATAACAAATCGTATCTATCATGACAATTATAAATGGGGGAGGGTAAAAGACTTGAAGGCATTTTTCTACACTTAAACTGATAAAATGTGATAACAATGGACTATGAAGAGCTCTGTATGTGTAATACCTAAAGCAACTATTGAAAACATCTATAGAGATACTCAAAAGTAGTACACATAAATCAAAATGGAATTCTAAAAAAAAATGTTCAAGTAATCCCAGAAAGGCAAATATCACACAACAGAGAGAGAAAAAAAACAAGGGGAAAAGACAAGAAATATAACATAGAAGACCCTACACACCAATAATTACATTCAATGCATAAGGTCTACCTTATTCATAATAGTCAAAAACTAGAAACAATCAAGAAATATCTCTGTGTTGGTGAAATTGTTTTGTATCTTGAATGTGGCGGTGGTTGCATGAACCTATATATGTGATAAAATAACATAAAACTATACATATAAATTGTAACAATGCCATCACCATACCCAAAGTCATCTAGGTTTTCTTCTATGTTATCTTATAGAGGTTTTATTTTTATTTTCTTAGTTTTAATTATATTTTATTGATTATGCTATTAAAATTGTCCCAGTTCCCCCCCTTTGTGCCCCTCCACCCAGCACCCCAAACTCCCTCAGGCAAGCCCCACACCATTGTCCATATCCATGGGTCATGTATGTAAGTCCATTTCTTATACAGTACTTTATATCCCTATGGCTATTCTGCAACTACCTATTTGTTCTTAATCCCCTCACCTCTTCACCCATTCCCCCATACCCACCTCCCATCAGTCAACCATCAAAATGCTCTCTGTATCCATGATTCCATCTCTGTTCTTCTTGTTTGCTTAGTTTGTTTTTTAGATTCACTTGTTAATAGGTACTTTTTACATTTTACTTTTCATAGTTTTGACCTTCTTTTCCTTAAATAAGACCCTTTGACATTTTGTATACTAATGGTTTGGTGATGATGAACTGCTTTAGCTTTTTCTTGTCTAGGAAGTTCTTTATCAGCCCTCCAATTCTAAATAGTATCTTTGCTGGACACAGCAACCTTGGCTATGGGTCCTGCTTTTTATAACTTTGAATATTTCTTGCCAATCCCTTCTAGCCTGCAAAGTTTCTTCTGAGAAATCAGCTGACAATCTTATGGGAATTCCCTATAGATAATTAAGTACATTTCTCTTCCTGCTTTTAAGATTCTATCTTTAACCTTTGGCATTTTGATTATGATGTGTCTTAGAGTGGGCCTCTTTGCATCCATCTTGTTTGGAACTCTCCAGGATTCCTGGACTTGCATGTCTATTTCCTTCACAGAATTAGGGAAGTTTTCTTTCATTATTTTTTCAAGTAGATTTCCAATTTCTTGCTCTTTCTCTTCTCCTCCTGGCACACCTATGATGCAACTGTTGAGACACTTGAAGTTGTCCCAGAGGCTTCTTACAGTATCCTTGTTTTGGGGGATTCTTTTTTCTGTTGTTCTGATAGCTTGTTCTTGCTTCTTTAAAAAAAAATATATATATATTGTTGCCCTGGCTGGTGTAGTGCAGTGGAGTGAGTGCAGGCCTGTGAACCAGGGGGTTGCTGGTTTCGATTCCCAGCCCAGGGCACAAGCCTAGGTTGCAGGCCAGGTCCCCAGTAGAGGGTATGCAGGACGCAGCCACTCATTGATGTTTCTCTCCCTCTCTTTCTCCTTCCTTTCCCCTCTCTCTAAAAATAAATAAATCATATATATATGATATATATCTAATGTATATATTGTTGATCATGCTATTACAATTGTACCATTTCCCCCCTTTTATTCCTCACCACCCTGCACACCCTCTCCTGCCCACATTCCCCACCTCTTAGTTCATGTCCATGGGTCATACACATAAGTTCTTTGGCTTCTACATTTCTTATACTATTCTTAACCTCCCCCTGTCTATTTTTTGCTTACCAATTGTGCACCTTATTCCCAGTACCTGTTCCCCCATTACCCTCTTCACCTTCTCTGCTGATAACCCTCCATGTGATCTCCATTTCTGTGAATCTGTTCCTGTTCTATTGTTTGCTTAGTTTGTTTTTGTTTTTCTTTTTTTGTTTTGGTTCAGTTATTGATAGCTGTGAGTTTGTTGTCATTTTAATGTTCATATTTTTTATCTTCATCTTTTTCTTAGGTAAGTTCCTTTACCATTTCATATAATAAGGGACTAGTAACGATGAACTCCTTTAACTTGACCTTCTCTGGGAAGCACTTTATCTGCCCTTCCATTCTAAGTGACAGCTTTGCTGAATAGAGTAATCTTGGATGTAGGTGCTTGCCTTTCATGACTTCAAATACTTCTTTCCAGCCCCTTCTTGCCTGCAAGGTATCTTTTCAGAAATCAGCTGATAGTCTAACGGGAACTCCTTTATAGGTAACTGTCTCCTTTTCTCTTGCTGCTTTTAAGATTCTCTCCTTATCTTTAATCTTGGATAATGTACTTATGATGTGCCTTGGTGTGTTCCACCCTGGATCCAATTTCTTTGGGACTCTCTGAGCTTCCTGGAAGTCTATTTCCTTTGCCAGATTGGAAGTTCTTAATTATTTTTTCAAAGAGGTTTTCACTTTCTTGCTCTTCCTCTTCTTCTGGCATTTCTATAATTTGCATTTTGGGACATTTAAAGTTGTCCCAGAGATTCCTGAGCCTCTCCTCCTGTTATTTTGAATTCTTCTTTCTTCATTCTGTTCTGTTTGAATGTCTGTTTCTTCCTTCTGGTCCAAATTGTTGATTTGAGTTCAGGTTTCCTTCCCTTCACTGTTGGTTCCCTGTGCATTTTCCTTTATTTCACTTTTCATAGCCTCCACTTTTTCGCCTCTATTTTGTGACCATACTCAACAATTCTGTGAGCATCCTGATTACCAGTGTTTTGAACTGTGCATCTGATAGACTGGCTACCTCTTCATTGCTTAGTTGTATTTTTTGTGGAGCTTTGACCTATTCTTTCATTTGGGTCATTTTTTGTCTCAGTGTGCCTGTTATGTAGTAAGGGCAGAGCCTTAAGTATTTCCAGGACAGGACAACCAACATCTCTGTGTTGTGGCACTGTATGTGGGGGAGGGGTCAGAGAGGGAACAGAGCTGCTTCTTTAGCTCTCTGCCAGCATTCAGTCACTTCCATGGCTACACACAAGCAAATTGGGCCCTTCTGCTGCTGATTCCCTGGTAGGTGGGTTTGTGCACATTCTAGAACCCTGTGGGTCTCTCCAATGAACTCTCCCATTAAGCTAGGAGTTTCTCCAGCTGCCTCAACCCCCACAGGTTTTTTCAGTCAGAGGTTTTGAGGCTTCATTTCCCTGTACTGGAACCCTAGGTTGTGTGGTCTATCTTGCTCCCCAGTTGTTCCTCCCAGTTTATCCACACACAAATGTGGGGCCACCCAGTCCGCCAGCCACTGCCTTGTCCATCCCAGTCCTCCAGCTGCCTCCTTGCCACGAGTCCTCTCTGCCCGACTGCCCATCTCCACCCCTGCCACTGGTGTGAATGAATGTTTCTTCTTTAACTCCTTGGTTGTCAGATTTCCATACAGTTGATTATCTGTGAGTTCTACTTGTTTTTTGTTTTTAAATTTGTTGTCCTTTTGGTTGTGTGAGGAGATACAGTGTACCTACCTACACTTCCATCTTGGCTGGAAATCTCCTGTTTTTTGCTTCCAATGTTCCAAAATATTGATTTAATTCCTAGTTTTATCCACTCTACCTTTGTTTCCCTGTAAATTGTTCTTAATTTCAACTAATGTACCCTTCATTTCTGACTGGATCTTTTTTATGCTGTTGAGGTCCTCGCTAAGTTCCTTGAGCATCCTTATCACCAATGTTTTAAACTCTGTATCTAATAGATTGCTTATCTCCATTTTGTTTAGTTCTTTTTCTGGAGTTTTGATGTGTACTTTCATTTGGGCCATGTTTCTTTGTCTCCTCATTTTGGCAGCCTCCCTGTATTTGTTTCTGTGTATTAGATAGAGCTGCTCTGACTCCCTGTCTTAGTACAATAGCCTAATGTAGTAGGTGTCCTGTAGGGTCCAGTAGCACAGCCTCCCCTATAACCCAAGTTGGGTACTTGATGTGTGCTGTTTGTGTGGGCTGAATACACACTCCTCTTGTAGTTGAGCCTTGGTTGCTGTTGGCAGGCCAATGGGATTAATTTACCCAGGCCAGTTAGCTTTAAGGACTAGCTGTGACCACTGACCACCAACTGCAGCCCTCTGTGGAGTATTAGCTGTGCTACAGCAGGGTGGTGGTGCTCTGACATGGTCTGTAGCTGTCCGAGTGTATAGACTCTGAGGTTTCCCAGGTGGCGAGGGCCATGTTCAGCCCCCACCTAAGTTCTGCCTGGGGTCACCCTGCATGAGCTATAAAGTAATCTGAGGTGGCTGCTACTTGTACTGGGCTTGGAGAGTCTCAGGCAAAGCCAACTGTAAGTCTAGGCTGGCTGCTGCTACTGCTGGGCCTGGGGCCACATAGCAAGAGGTACAAGGGACTGGGGCTCACTGAGGCCAGCTGTTGCTTGTTTGAAAGGATTTAGGAAGTTGTGAAGGTTGAGCCAAGACCAGCCATTCATATGGAAAAGCTACTGTTAACAGCTATAAGTTGGATGGGAAGGAGCCTCAGGGTAT
The DNA here is from genome assembly GCA_004027475.1 of Anoura caudifer. NCBI lineage: Eukaryota > Metazoa > Chordata > Mammalia > Chiroptera > Phyllostomidae > Anoura > Anoura caudifer. Next base: position 254,628 of record PVKU01001714.1, on the reverse strand, counting down.
CTCTACTGTTAGCCAGGTTGGTGGAGTCTCAGATTTGGCACCCTGCTGGCTCTGTGGCTCTGCCTGCCTTTCTGCCTGGGAGACAGCTGTCCTCCAGCTCTGGTCTTGATGTCTGGTCTTCAGTGCCTCTCTGTATGCCACTGGTGCCTTTCAAGCTGCTATCCTGGTGCTGGAGCTCAGAGAGAGTGAATCTGAGTAAGTCTGTGCATGGGTTCTTTAAGGGAACTGCTTGGGACGCTAGAATAAGAAACTTCAAGTTTCTTACATTGACTCAAACCCTGCTGGTTTTTGCAGCCAGAAATTATGGAGCCTGGTGTGGGGCTGGGACTCCTTGCTCCAAAGATATCCCTCCTAAATTTTTATCCACCATACATGGGTGTGGAACCAGTCCGTTTTACATCTCTATCAGTCTGGGTGGATGTGGTTTCTTTAATCCTGTAGTTGTCAGACTTCCATTCAACTTGATTTCTGATGGTTCTAAGGGATGGTTGTTCTATATTTTAGCTGTTTCAATGTGGTCTAGTTGTTCCAGCACCTTTTGTAAAAAAGACTATCTTTGCTCTATTGTACTGCATTTCTTAAAGATCAGTAGACTATAAAGATCAGTAGACTATATTTATTGCTGGGCTCTCTTCTATTTCATTGATTTTTTTTTTTGGTCAATACCACATTTTCTTCACTACTGTAGTTTTACAGTAAGTCTGAAGTTGTATAGTGTCAGTCCTCTGATTTTGTTTTTCTTCGATATCATGCTGGTGATTCTTTTACCTCTCTACATAAAGTTTAGAAGCCACTTGTTGATATCCACAAAATAATTTTCTGTGATGTTTATTAGCATTGCATTGATTCTTTAGATCAACTTGGAAAGAACTGACATATTGACAATACTGAGTTTTCCCATTCAAAAACAAGCAATATCTTTTAATTTATTTACTTCTTTTTTTATTTCATTCAGTAGAGTTTTGTAGTTTTACTCATATAGGTCTTATATATAGTTTGTTGGATTTATAATTATTTATTTCTTTTTGGGGGGTGCTAATATAAATGGTATTGTTTTAGATTTCAATTCCACATCTTCATTGTTACTATATAGGAAGCAATTGACTTTGTATATTAACCTTGTATCCTGAAACCATGTTATTACTACTTATTAGCTGCAGATTTTTTTATAATTTCCTTTGGATTTTCTACATAGAATAACATGTCATTTGCAAGAGATTTTAATATTGAAATCTGTTTAGCTTCAAATACCCAAACTCAAATTAAACCTGTCTTGGAATCACTGAACACAGAGACCAAAACTAACTTTTTATTAACAGATAGCTCTGTCAGTCATTCAACTGCTGGGTAATTCTAACTTCTTGGGCCTTGAGATGTTTGATGCACAAATGCAGGCACACAGACCTTTTTAAAAAAAAAAAAAAATCTGCTTCTAGGAAGTATTCTGAAAACACTACACACTTTTACAAGTGTTAATTTATCTAACATAGAAACCCAAAAGGAAAAATTATACTACTTAAATATACCTTTTAAGAAAGAAAGTTTATATAAGCAGTATAAATGAGTATCGGTTTTGAAACTCTGGGGATTTTGTTCTTTACCAGCAGTGAAGCCCAAACAGCAATGGATGCATTTCTTTTGACTGACTGGTCCTAGAACACGATACTCAATTTAGAGATATAGAAATATAAACATGAGTTGAACTGTGCTTAGGATTCAAATTCTATTAATTAGAATTTATACATGAAGTAAAATGTATAATTTTCTCATCAACTGACAAAATGAAGGACAGGGCCACAGTACTTTAACTATATTAAATGAAGTTGGATTATACAGATCCTAAGTAGGTTCTTTGTAATTCTTAGTCTTTTGTATATGTAAATATGAAACCTCTGATAAATAAGAGCGCATTATGAAATATAAGATATTGATCTTTCAAAATTAAATTTGCAGCTGACTTCTCAGCAGAAATAATGAAAGTCAGAAGATAGTGGAAGGGTATCATCAAAGTGTTAATTCCTAACCTTTAAAATTATTCCCAATAATTTCTACCTACCAAAATATCCTTCAATATCAGCAAGGTCATAATAGGGGTAAATAGAAATGCTCAGCTTTGGATACATTTTAGAGATAGAATTGACTAGATTGGATATAGATGTATAAAAATAAAAATCATAGATCACTTCCAGGTTTGAGGCCAAGAATTCTATAAAGACTCCCCATATACTGAGATGGGAATACTGAAAGCATATATGTATGTATCAGAGAGAAAAGGATAGTGAATAGCAGAAACTAAGGTTTAAAAATGTTAAGTTCAAGAGCTTCAAAGATGTCTTCAGAGTAGATGGAAGCTGTGTCCACTTGCTACTACCCGTAAACCAGATTTACAGCTGAATGCCAAGCAATCAACCTTTACAATCAACTGAAACCTAGTTGATATGAAATATTATAATCAAGCAGTACAGAAGATGCTACATAAAGACTGATAAGAGGGGTAAAGACTGGAGGGAGAAAGCCCCCATAGGCCAATGCAGCAGTGGCTGAGAAACCAGATAGACATAGTGGTTGTGGCACTCCCTACCCCTAGGAGTGAGCAGCCTTAACCTGAGGCATGGATCCCCAACTCATAGCAACAGAGACAGGGAGAAGAGTCTGTGTATCAGGTGGGAATCAGTGGGGATCCACCATGTCTGGGAGACTCAGGGTACAACCTCCTAGCATAGAGCACTCCTTGTTGCAGCACTGGCCTGGAGAGTTCACGATATGGCCTCTGAGAGCTGGAAAGACCATGCTGCTGTACCCAGATCTTGAGGAAGGTCATGCAGGCTACAGCCAGCAGTGACTTTAAGGGGCCTTCTATTTTGCGGGGAGAATTTAGGCAGAGACCAGACACTGACGTAACTGAGTGGTTTAGAAAAGAGGACTGGCCCACTCCATCTCGAGTGCACAGACAGTGCCTACCACTCTAACAGTTGGGACACTCCTGCTGCTGAGTTCAGAGGCACAGAGGAGCTGTACAGGGCTGGGAAATTTGGCCCATTCTGCAGTATTTGGAGCTTTGCTGTACCAAGCTGTGACTTTTGGTCCTGCCCTGCTGAAACCAGCTGTATGGAAAGATCAGAGTGTAGCACAGGGATAGAAATTTGGGCCACATCCTGCTGGTTTGGTGGAGAGACAGGTGCTGCACAAAGGTGAGAATTTTGGACTGTGTCTCCTGGGGAGACTTCTTTCTGAGAGCCAGGCAGGTGTATGCTAAAATTCTTGGCTACATTAGAGGGAGGCAAACCCACTCTCAGCCTATGCTACACAGGGCTCAGCCCTCTGGAAAGGAAAAGAGTGTCTGCCCTCCTCCTTACAGGTACCACCCCCAATAGCCCTGCCAACTCCCAGATACCCCTACTGGGTTCAGATCTGCAGGGGAAGGAAGAGCAGCTCACAAGAGGGCTTTCAAAGTTTGAGATTTAAGACCCTTGGAGGCCACTTTATAGGAACAGGACAAAAATCTTAGCTGCCTCCTGCAGGCTGTGCTGCATCAGCCCCAATGGGAGACTGTGTTTTGATTTCTACCCTTGAGTCCAGGGTTGCTGAGCTTGCTCCTGAAAAGGGCTCCTGGGCTACAGATGGTTGTACCCATCCTGAATCTGCAGCGAGATCTCCTGAGGAAACAGGTGCTGGAGTCTCTGGCAGAGACTGAAGGGTTTGCCTTTGAGGCAGGGGCTACTTTCCCCTCATTGAGTGCCCAATTGACTGTGTGGCCCACAAGTAGGGGACCCACTAGCTCTATCTCAACTACCTTGGGCTTATCCTACAGACTCTCATCAGAAGGTTCAGTAGAAAGACCAGGCAACTTCATGGGAAGGTAGAGAAGCTGTCAGGTGAAGGCAGACTTCAGGGAGCTGTGGTCCTTTTACAGAGCTACCCCCAGCTCTATGTAGGAAGAAGCTGACTCTTTTACATAGATTGGCCCCTCACATGTACACCAAACACAAACAGTGAAGAGCATGGTAGCTGCAAACAAGTATCCCAAGCTGGTTACACACAACATGTGGCAGCAACTTGCATCTGGACACCAACCAAGTGGACCTAGAACCAACATAACCAGTGGCAAGCTTCAGACCACACCATATCTCTCCCAACTAGCCACATAACCATACACCCAAAGGGGAATTTCTGCAGGCACCAGACCCTGCAGGGAAGAATGCCACTTCAAGGGGCAGCCCCTGCACAGTGTCTCATATATGGTGGTTGAGGTTTACCTTTATAGTCTCCCAGACTGAAGAATTAACTCTACCCACAAAAGGGCCAACAGTATTCAAGACCCAGCTGCAATAGGGGGTGCACATATCCCACAAGAAACACTCCTGGAGCACAGAACTGAGGTGATCTGGAATATAGTACCACTATGACCAATAAGACACCTTTATCATAAAACCATCAAAACAAGTTTGAGAGATTAGCAAATTTACCTAACACAGAGAACAAATGGAGAGACAGAGAACAATGTCCCAAATTAAAAAATAAATAAAAATAAATAAACAGAAATCCCCAGGAAAAGAATTAAAAGAAGTAGATGAAATGGAAGCAACCCAAATACCAGATACAGAGTTTAAAATAATGATTATAAAAATGCTCAAGGACCTCAGGGAAAGAATGAATGATCTCAGTGAGGACTAAACAGATAATAAGCATTAAAAAAGGACATAAAAACCATAAACAAGAACTAGTCAGAAATGAAGATTACAGTATCTGAAATGAACAATTCACTAGAAGCAATTAACAGCAGGTTAAATGAAGGAGAGAATCAAATCAATGAATTAGAGGACAAGATAATAGTATCCACCCAAAGAGAAAATGAAAAGGAAGAGATTTCAGAGAAATGAGGAAAGCCTAAGGGACATCTGAGACAGCATTGACTATAACAACATCTGCATCATAGGGGTAGGAGAAAAGAAGAGAATAAGGGATGGAGAACCTGTTTGAAAAAATAATGGCAGAAAACTGCCCTAACCTGGTGAAAGAAAAATTCACACAAGTTCAGGAAGCAGAAAGGGTCCAAAATAAGAGTACCCAAAGAGACCCACACCAAGACATATTATCATTAAAATGGCAAAGGGTAAAGGCAAAGAGAGATGTTTAAAGGCAACAAGGGAGAGACAGTTACCTGAACAGGATTTCCCATATGGCTGCCATCTGATTTCTCAACAGAAACACTTCAGGACAGATGGGATTGACATGAATTATTCAAAGTGATGAAAAATAAGGACATGCAACCAAGTGTACTCTACCCAGCAAGGTTATCATTTAAAATTGAAGGTGAAATAAAGAGCTCCCCAGACAAAAAAAAAAAAAAAAAAAAAAAAAAAAAAAAAAAAAAAAAAAAAAGGACCAGAAGTTCATTATCACCAAACCAGCATTGCAAGAAATGTTAAAGGACCTGCTTTAAGAAGAATAGAGAGAGGGAGGAATATAGAAACAATAAAAAATGGCAGTGAATAAATACCAGTTTATAATAGCCTTAAATGTAAGTGGGCTAAACAGTTCACTCAAAAGACATAGAGTAGATGAATGGATAAGAAAACATGACCCTTATATATGCTGTCTACAAGAGATCCACCTGAGAACAAAAGATTTCTACATGCTGCAAGAGAAGAGACAGAGGAAAACATTCCATGCAAATAGAAACAAACAAACACACACATAAAAAGCTGGAATCGCAATACTTACATCTTACAAAATAGCCTTCAAAACAAAAGTGATCATAACAGACAAAGAAGGTCACTACATAACACTAAAGGATCAATCCAATAAGCAGATATACCTTTGAAAGCATATATGCACCCAATATAGGAGCACCTAAATATATGAAGAAATATTGGTGAACTTTAAGGAGGAAATGACAGCAATACAGTTTTAGTAGGAGATTTCAACACCCCAGTGTCATCAATGGATAGATCTTCCAGACAAAAAAATCAACAAGGAAATAGTGACATTAAAGAACACACTAGGTCAAATGGTTTAATTGATATTTACAGAACATTTCATTCCAAAGTAGCAGAATATACATTCTTCTCAAGTGCATGTGGTTCATTCTCAAAGATACCCCACATATTAGAACACCAAATAAGTATTTTATTAAAAAATCTTTTCTTTATTATTTTTAAAGATAAAAATAATATTTATTTTATTTTTTAGAAAGGGGGAAAGGCGGGAAGAAGAGAGGAAGAGAAACATTGATGTAGGAAAGATACATCAATTGGCTACCTGTTACACAACCCCAATAGGGGACATGGCTCACAACTCACACATGTGCCCTGATTAGGAATTGAACTGGCAACCTTTTAGTCTGCAGGCTGGTGCTCAATCCACTGAGCCACACCAGGCAGGGTAAACACAAAATAAGTCTTAACAAATTCAAGAAGACTGAAATCACATCATGTATTTTCTCAGATCACCACGGAATGAAACTAGAAACCAATCTCAATCAAAAGACTCAAAAACATTTAAATACAATACATGGAGGCTAAATAGCACTTTATTAAATAATGAATGGGTCCCCGGCTGGTGTGGCCTAGTGGATTGAGCACTGGACTGTGGACTGAAAAGGTTGCAGGTTTGATTTCCAGTCAGGACACATGCCTGGGTTGCAGGCCAGGTCCCCAGTTGGAGGTGTATAAGAGGCAACCAAATTTGTTTCTCTCACACATGTTTCTTTCTCCCTCCTTTCCCCTCTCTCTAAAAAAAATAAAGAAATAAAATCTTTAAATAATGAATGGGTTATCAATGAGATAAATTAAGAAATGAAAAATTACCTGAAAACAAATAAAAATTAACTCATGACACCCACAATCTAAGGGACACTGCAAAAGCAGTCCTGAAAGGGAAGATCATAGTACTACAGGCCTACCACAAGAAGCAAGAAAAATCTCAAATAAACAATTCAACCCTACACCTAAAAAAATTAGAAAACAAAAACTAACAAAGTCCAGAGTAAGTAGAGGGAAGGAAATAATCAAGATAAGAATGGAACTGAATGATGTAAAGACTAAAAAAACAATTCAAAAGATTAATAAAACCAGGAGCTGGTTCTTTGAAAAGAAAAAAAAAAATTGATGAACCTTTAATGAGACTCATAAAGAAAAATAAAGAGAGCCCTGGCTGGTGTGGCTCAGTGGATAGAGCACCAGCCTGTGAACAAAAGATCACCAGTTCAATTCCCAGTCAGGGCACATGCTGTGGTTGTAGACCAGGTACTCAGATAAGGAAGGGTGTGAAAGAGGCAACCAATAGATGTTTCTCTCACACATCTATGATTCTCTCCTTCTCTTTCACCCTGATGTCCCCTTTCTCTGAAAGTAAATAAATAAAATCTTTTTAAAACAAGAGAGGACATAAATGAATAAAATCAGAAATGAAAGAGAAGCAACAACTGACATTACAGAAATACAGGGATAGTAATAAAATACTATGAACAACTATATTCCAAGAAATTGGACAATTTCTCCCAAATTTCCTGGGAGAAATGGATAAATTCATAGAAATGCACAATTTTCCAAAGCTGAATCAAGAAGAATCAGGAAACTTTAGTAGACCAATTACAACTAATGAAATTGAAGCAGTTATCAAAATACTCCCAGCAAACAAAAGTCCTGGACCAGTTGGCTTCACAGGCAAGTGTTACCAACCATTCAAGAAGAATACCAATCTTTCTCAAACTATTCCATAAAATTCAAGAGGAGAGATTATTTCCAAGCTCTTTTTATGAGGCCAGTATTATCCTAATTCTAAAAACAGATAAAGATACAACAAAGAAATAATATTATAGGCCAATATCCCTGATGAATATAGATGCTAAAATCTTCAACAAAATATTAGCAAACTGGATCCAGCAAAACATTAAAAATATCATACACCATGATTAAGTGGAATTTATCCTGGGGATACAAGATTGGTACAATATAAATCAATAAACGTGATACATCACATAAACAAAATGAAAAATAAAAATTACATGATCATATCAAAAGATGCAGAAAAAGCACTTGATAAAATCCAGCACCCATGATAATAAAAGCTCTCAGCAAAGTGGGAATAGAGGAATCATACCTCAAAATAATAAAGGCCATATATGACAAAACCACAGCCAACATCATCCTCAATGGGCACAACTAAAAGGATTGACCTAAAGATCAAGAACAAGACAGGGATGTCCACTTTCACCACTCTTATAGTACTTGAAGTTCTAGCCGCCACAATCAGACAAAAAGAAGAAATAAAAGGCATCCACATTGGAAAGAAGAAAGTAAATCAGTCATTACTCACAGATGACATGATATTGTTCATAGAAAACCCTAAATACTCTGCCAAAAAAGTACTATACCTAATAAATGAATTAAGCAAAGTAGCAGGATACAAAATCAGTACTCAGAAATTAATGGCATTTTTATACCAATAATAAACTATTATAAAGAGAAACTAAGAAAACAATCACATTTACTACTGCAATAAAAAAAGTAAGGTACCTAGGAATAAACTTAACCAAGGAGGTAAAAGACCTGTACTTGAAAAACTATAGAACACTGAAGAAAGAAATTGAGGAAGATACAAATAAATGGAAGCATACACCATGTTCATGGATTGGAAAAATTAACATCATCAAAAATGTCCATACTACCCAAACCAATCTACAGATTCAATGCAATTCCTACTGAAATACAAAACAAACATCTCAAAAATTTAGATGGTACTATAAAAACACCCTGAATAGCCAAAGAAATTTTGAGAAAGAAGAACAAATTTGGAGGGATTGCAATACCTTATATAAAACTATACTACAAGGCCACTGTAATCAAAACAGTCTGGTAGTGGTGTAAGAACAGACATATAGATCAATGGAACAGAACAGAGAGCCCAGAAATAAACCCATGTCTTTATGTTTAATTAATATTTGACAAAGGGGGCACAAGCATACAATAGAGTAAAGACAGTCTCTTCAATAAATGGTGTTGGGAGAACTGGACTGGTACACGCAAAAAAATGAAACTAGACCACCAAGTTACACCATACACCAGAATAAACTCAAAATGGATAAAAGACTTAAATATTTAAGTCATGGAACCATAAAAGTCCTATAGGAAAACATAGGCAGGAAAATTTCAGATGTCTCATGTAGCAATATTTTTGCCAATATATCTCCTAGGGCAAGGGAAATAAAGGAAAAAATAAACAAATGGGACTACATCAAACTATAAAGCTCCTGCACAGCTAAAGAAATCCTGCACAGCTAAAGAAACCATCATCAAAATGAAAAGGGAACCCACTGTATGGGAAGACATATTTGCCAATGATACACTGGACAAAGGTTTTGTCTCCAAAATATATAAAGAACTCATATGACTCAACACTAGGAAGACAAACAATCTATTTTAAAAATTGGCTCTGAATAGCCACTTCTCCAAAGAGGACATACAGCTGGCCCATAGACATATATAAAGATGCTCAGCATCACTAGCCATCAGAGAGATGCAAATTAAAACCACTATGAGATATCACATCTGTCAGAATGGCCATCATTAATAAATTAACAAACAACAAGTACTGACAAGGATGTGGTAAAAAGGGAACCCTAGTGCACTGTTTGGTGGGAAAGCAGACTGGTGCAGCCACTGAGGAAAATGGTATGGAATTTCCTTAAAAAACTAAAAACGGAACTGCCTTTAACCCAGCAATTCCACTGCTGGGAATATACCCTAAGAATCCTGAGTCAACAAAAAAGAACTTATGCACCCCTATGTTCATAGCAGTGTTATTTACAACTTCCAAGTGCTGGAAACAGCCTAAGTACCCATCAGTAGATGAGTGGATCTAAAAATTGTGGTACATTTGCACAATGTAATACTACACAGCAGAAGAAAAGAAGGAACTCCTACCCTTTGTGACAGCATGGATGGAACTGGAGAGTGTTATGCTAAGTGAAATAAGCCAGATGGTAAAAGACAAATACCACATGATCTCACCTATAAGAGGAATTTAATGAACTGAATAAACTAATGAACAAAATGGAACCACAGGCATGGAAACATGGAACATACTGAAAGTGACCAGAGCGGAGGTAGGAAAGGGATAATAGTAGAAAGAAAGGGAAGGGACTAGACAAAGAACATAAATGAATGACCCATGGACAAGGACAACAGTGTAGGAATTGACTATGGGATCAAGGGTTGGGATTGGCAAAGGAGGGCAAAGAGCGAAAAAATGGGACAACTGTAATAGAATAACAATAAACAATGATTAAGAAAACAATTAAAAAAAAAGCCATGGCTTGTGTGTCTCAGTGGACTGCGTGCTAGACTGCAAACCAAAAGGTCGCCAGTTCAATTCCCCGTCAGGGCACATGCCTAAGTTGCAGGCCAGGCCCCTGGCTGGGGGGTGTGTGAGATGCAACTGATTGATGTATTTCTCACACATCAGTGTTTCTCCCTTTCTTTCTCCCTCCATTCCCCTCTCTCTAAAATGAATAAACAAAATCTTTAAAAATAAAAAACAACTTAATTATCATTATAAAATATACTACAAAAAGCCAAGTTATTAATAACAAACTATTAGTTGTTGAAGGCAATTTAGTTTACCTCAAAGAATTATTCTCTGCTTTTTGTCTGCCAAGTTCACTTTCAGTATCCATTGCCTTTCTTGCTAATGATTTCATTTCTTTTTCCACAGTAGTTATGGTTTCCTTCATCAAAGTCATATTTGACATTTGCTCCATACGTTCATCATCAAGCTACATAAGTAGAATGACAAGGTTATTGCCATTGCTAAAAAAGTCTTAGTGATCTTCCTAAAGAGACATCCTCTCTTTGTAAAGAATGGTATACGATAAGATTTATATGATGAGGTGATCATATTACATTTGAACATTGTGGGAGGCAATATGGACAAGGCATTGTGGAGCAGGAACAAGAATATTATATGCATCTACATTTTCATCTGGTTCAATTTGACTTTAGCATACATATCTTACTTACAAAGTATTTCTTATTTGTTTTTCAGCATTAACAAATTATAGCTATAAAGTGAAATTATGAAAAAAATTGTTTTTCCCATCTACTGCTTGTTTACTGACATATAATAATGACATAACACAGATGAATGTATAAATATATTCAATTAAATTTGGTTAACAGTCAAATTCCCTTAATTTTGTTTATAAAGTTACATCTCAAATATATATTCATAACATCTCAAGTCCTTGATTAGTAAAAAAGGTGATGCTTCAGATTTAAATTCAGTTTATATATATTTTTCTCACTAATTTTCATTTCATCATCATTTTCTCTACCCTACTTACTCTTTAGGTAGAATAATCCAATTTATCTGTATCTTGCAATGTTATCTTTAATGAAATAGGGAGATGAAAAATTTGCTAAAATCCATGAGAGTGCATCCCTAATGCTTTTTTTTAAAGAACACACTTTGCAACCTAAGATAAAAAGGATTTAACCCACATATTTAGAAGGAAATAAATAATGAAGAAATGACAAGTTATACTATATAATATATACCACCTTTAGTCTTTTAGGATTATAAACCCTAACCTAGAAAATTAAAAGAACTTCTAGGAACATAGAAAAAAAAGGAAAAGGGTAATAAAGCCATTGACAGTTTATAGCCAAAAATACAAAAGTGATTTTTCTTTACATTATGAACTGTACACTCCAGCTCCTCTATCCTTTGTTCCAAGTGCGCCTTCTCATTAAATGCTGTCTCTTGGGCAATCTGGTTAAAAAACAAAATCAAAACAAAGTGCTTTCAATGTCACTGCATTGTGTTTCACAAATGTTCATATAGATAAAATCCTTTCAAACCTTTAGTCTTTCCCTCAGACTATCTCGTTCTGTGGTCATTCTTCGTAAATCAGTGAAGGCTACATCTCTTTCAGTCTCCACCCGCCGGAGGATGGCATGTGCTGTTGTAGATTTAGGAGACTTACAACTTTTCATCATTTCTCGTCGAAGTCGAGCAATTTCTTCCTGAGCCTATTATTTAAATACATAAATAGACTCCTGTTTAACAAGTGTTAGAACAGACATAAAGATAGCTATCTTATATCCAGCCAGTTCAAATTCAAACCTATTATCAATATGCATGCAGTAGGATAATGGTATAATTTTGACTTTAAACAAATAAATCAAAAGATGTTCTCAAAACAAATTGATATTTGATATTTTTATACAAATCAATGTATAAAAATAGAAGTTTGGTTTACAGTATCTTTGCCAAAAATTTTTAAAATTAATTTGGAGGCAATCAGTGCAAAAGAAAATGATATACTAAGAAATATATATCGTATACTCCACCCATTTTGTAATATAAACTTGAATTTAGCACAATTCATGTAGAATACTGGTTTAATGAATATTATCATAGTGTTCTAGTCTTTTCATATATAAACATATATGCCATAGTCATGCCCTAAGTACCTTTACCCTGATAGAAAGGCCCACCAATTCTTACTCATTCCAAACAGGTAAGTCCCCTATCTTTCTTTCTCTTGATTTTAATCACTATCTATTCAGCTAGTCTCCAAGTCTCAGAGGAAGATATGTTACTTCCCAATTTCCAAAGCTAAGCCTTCACCAGAATACCAGAATCCTGGACCTCATCTCCCGAAGTATCTTCTAAGATATCCCTTATCCTTATGATGATTTCCTCTCACTTTGAATGGCACTCTCTCCACTGACTCTTTCTCTCCTGCCTTCAACAATGCACAGGGTTCCCATATCTTGGAAAACTGACACTTAATCCTGTTGCTCCCCATTTACCATCCTACGACTCTCTGTCTTTCTTTCTCTAAGTGTCCGTACCACAGCCTGTTCCTTACTACCCACTTTCTCACCACAGTATATTCCATCACTTTCCAGAATTTCAACAAATGACCTCACCAAATCCAATGGTCTTTTTTCAGCTCCTGTTCTTGATATTTTAGCAGCATTTGACATTGTTTTCAACATTCTCCTTGAAATTTCTTCCTCCCTTGGTCTTATAACATTGTTCCACCTTAGTTTCCTATCTTCTTTCTTTCTTCCAAAGGTTCCTCTACTGACTGAATAAAACTTCCCAAGACCCTTGATTTATAGCTTTCTCATTCAGAGACCTCATCTACTCTGAAGAGTCAAAATCCACATCTAAGCAGATGACTTCTAAATCTACCTACTGAGCTCTTACTTTTCTCCCCATTCCAGTCCCACGTTTCTTACTATCTGATGGAGTATATTCATCTGGTGACAGATGAATGTACTCCAAGCACATCTGTGTTTGAAACCAAACACATCTGGCTGAACCCAAACACATCTTTTCTATCAAATCATCAATTACTTTCCTATTTCTGTTTCTCTTTTTATTTTTATTTTTTAGATTTTATTTCTTTGTTTTTAGAGAGAGGGAGAAGACAGAAAGAGAGAGAAACATTTATGTGTGGTTACCTCTCGCATGCCCCCTACTGGGGACCTGGCCTGTAACCCAGGCATGTGCCTTGACTGGAAATGGAACCAGTGACCCTTTGGTTCATAGGCCAGTGCTAAATCCACTGAGCTACACCAGCCAGGGAAGTCATACAATTTTCTGTTTTTAGATTTTATTCACTAGTACTTATTTTCAGAGAGAGGGGAAGAAAGGGAGAGAAACACTGATGTGAGAGAGAAACATTGATAGGTTGCCTCTCGCACACCCCCAGCAGGGGATGTGGCCCACAACTCAGGCATATGCCCTGGCCAGGAATTGAACAGCAGCCCCTCAGTTCACAGGCAGGCACCCAATCCACTAAGCTGCACTAGTAGTGCCTATTTCTTTTTCTATTACCATAATTCTTCAGACATTCAAAACAGAACTTCAGACATTTCCATTCATCCCTCCTTTTTGCACAAATCAAATGTTAAGTTTTTCTTAATAGAACACTACTTTAGTCCCTTAAAGCTGCATGTATGGACTACTCTAAAAGCCTTCTAAAGACTCCACAGTTTCTTCCTCCTCCAGTTCTCTTAAAGGAGAAATTGTTATATAAGAAGATAATATATGAAGATTATGTGTGAGGTAATACAAAATTGTTACCAGGTTAAAACTGTAAAAGTGTGGCTTTGTTCATATTTCTTCTGCTTAAAAAAATAGACTGACTTCTGGCCAAGATGGAGGCATAGGTGGACACACTGTGCCTCCTCACAGAATGAACATTAAGGACAACAAAAATATAGAACCAAAAAAAAATCAGAACACATAGAAAATTGAATTGTACGGAAGTCCGACAACGATTCACCCAGACCAGTAAGAGGGGCAGAGTCAGCGGCTGGCAGAGGCAAAGGCAGTAGCTGGTGGTCCCAGGCTCACAGGCAGCGGTTGGCTCACCCCAGGTGCACAGGCAGCAGTTACCAAGCACAGGAGGCAACAAGCAGACCAAGCGAGGTGCACAAGGCGGTTGACCACAGTCACACATTCATGCACAGATAAAACAGGCAAAAAAGGGCAGCAAAACAGACTGTGCAATGCAGGGCTCCAGCACCCGCAAATAAAGCCTAAAAGCACTGACTGAAAACACTTGTGGGGATTGAAGTGCCGGAAGAGACTCCCAGCCTCACAGGAGAGTTCATTGGAGAGACCCACAGGGTCCTAGAATATACACAGGCCCACCCAAATGGAAATCAGCACCAGCAGGGCCCAATTTGCTTGGGGAAAGCGGCTGAAGGGACTGGAATCCAAGAGAGAGCTGAGCAAGCAAGGTTCCCTCTCAGACCCCGCCCCCACATACAGCATCACAACACTGAGACCGGGTTGCCCTGTCCAGGTGAACACCTAAGGCTCCACCCCTTACTACCTAACAGCCGCAACCAGACCAAAAAAGAAAAAAAAAAATGGCTCAAACAGAAGACCAGATTAAAGCCCCAGAGCTAATTCATCTAAGTGACCAAGAGATAGCCAACCTATCAGATACACAGCTCAAAGCACTGGTGATAAGGAAGCTCACAGAATTGGCTGAGTTTGGTCACAAATTAGATGAACAAATGAAGGCTACAATACGTGAAATGAAGAAAAACCCACAGGGAACCAATAGTGATGGGAGGAAAACTGGGACTCAAATCAGTGGAGTGGACCAGAAGGAAGAAAGAAACAACCAAACAGAAAAGAAGGAAGAAACAAGAATTCAAAAAAATGAGGAGAGGCTTAGGAACCTCCAGGACATCTTTAAACGTCCCAACATCTGAATTATAGGAGTACCAGAAGGGGAAGAAGAAGAGCAACAAGTGGAAAACTTATTTGAACAAATAATAAAGGAGAAATTCCCCAATCTGGCAAAGGAAATAGATTTCAGGAAGTCCAGGAAGCTCAGAGAGTCCCAAAGAAGGTGGACCCAAGGAGGAACACACCAAGGCACATCATCATTACATTAGCCAAGATTAAAATGAAGGAGAGAATTCTAGAAGCAGCACAGGATAAGGGCACAGTCACCTACAAAGGAGTTCCCATCAGACTGTCAGCTGATTTCTCAAAAGAGACCTTACAGGCAAGAAGGGGCTGGAAAGAAGTATTCCAAGTCATGAAAGTCAAGGACCTACATCCAAGATTGCTCTATCCAGCAAAGCTGTCATTTAGAATGGAAGGGAAGATAAAGTGCTTCTCAGATAAGTTCAAGTTAAAGGAGTTCATCATCACCAAGCCCTTATTATATGATATGTTAAAGGGACTTATCTAAGAAAAAGAAGATAAAAAATATGACAGTAAAAAGACAACAAACTCACAGATATTAACAAATACACCTAAAATAAAAGCAAACTAAGCAAACAGCTAGAACAGGAACAGAAACACAGAAATGGAGATCACATGGAGGGTTTGCAACAGGGGAGTGGGAGGAGGAGAGAGGGGGAAGAGGTACAGAAAATAAGTAGCATAGACGGTGGGTAGAAAATAGACAGGGGGAGGGCAAGAATAGTGTGGGAAAAGTAGAAGCTAAAGAACTTATGACACATGGACATGAACTAAAGGGGGGATGTGGGTCAGAGGGGGTGTGCAGGGTGGAAGGGAATGATGAGGGAGAAATGGGACAACTGTAATAGCATAATCAATAAAATATAATTTAAAAAATAGACTGTTCTTTGCTTATAAGAAAAAGTTTAAACTCCTTGTAAGGCCCAGTGAACAGCCTCTACCATATAGTCCAGAAGCTGGTAAACTGCATAGGGCTTCTCAGCCAAATCCAGCCTGCCTCCTGTTTTTTGCACATCTATAAGCTTATAACATTTTTAATTTTTAAACACTTGAAAAAAATCAAAAGAAGAAAAATATTTTGATAAAGAATCTGTCCGGCCATGATGGAGGCATAGGTAGAAAGCTTTTCCTCCCTTGCACAGCCAAAAGGAGGATAACAACCAATATAAAATCAATAAACAACCAAAATTGTCAGAAAATCAAACTGCATGCAACTCTGACAACCAAGGAATTAAAGAAAAATTCAACCAGAACAACCAGACCTAAAGGCAGACCACGCAGGCCAACTCAGAAAAACCACGTGGAGGTGGCTGAGGGGTGGGGCTGACTGCTGAGCTGGGCAGAACTTCTAGAAAGGGATTGACTTAAGGGGAAAACTGAGACTCAGAGCTGACTGTGGGCTACAGCTGGGGCTGCCACGGTGGGAGATACTTCCAGTCTGACATGAGAGTCTGTTGGAAAGTGCACTAGAGACAAGCAGGCGAGCTGCACTGTTCCCTCTCTGGCCCCTTCCCCACAGGCAGCACAGCAAAGAGGGTTGCCCTGCCCTAGTGAATACCTAAGGCTCCAGCCCTTACAAGGTAGGTGCGTCAAGACAAAGAAATATGGCCCAAATGAAAGAACACAGCGAAATCTCAGAACTAAGCAATGAGAAGACTGCCAACCTACCTGATGGAGAATTTAAAGTCCTGGTAATCAAAATGCTCACAGAACTGAATGAGCTTGGTCGAAAAATAAAAGAACAAATGAAAGATACCCAAAATGAAATAAAGCAAAATATTCAGGAAACTAACAGTGACATGAAGGAAACCAGGATTCAAAGCAATGATTTGGAACAAAAGGAAGAAATAAACATTCAACTGGATCAGAACAAAGAAACAAGAATCCAAAAAAATGAAGAGAGGTTGAGGATTCTCTAGGACAACCTGAAACGTTCCAATATCTGAATTATAGGGGTGCCAGAAGGAGAAGAACATCAAGAAACTAAAAATTTATTTGAATAAATAATGAAGAAGAACTTCCCAATCTGGCAAACGAAATAGACTTCCAGGAAGTCCAGGAAACCCAGAGAGTCCCAAAGAAGTTGGACCCAAAGAGGAACACACCAAGGCACATCATCATTAAGTTACCCAAGATTAAAGACAAAGAGAAAATCCTTAAAGCAGCAAGAGAAAAGGAGAGAGTTACCTACAAAGGAGCTCCCATAAGGCTATCAGCTGATTTCTCAAAAGAAACCTTACAGGCAAGAAGGGGCTAGAAAGAAGTATTTGAAGTCATGAAAGGCAAGGACCTACATCCAAGATTACTCTATCCAGCAAAGCTTTCATTTAGAATGGAAGGGCAGATAAAGTGCTTCCCAGAGAAGGTAAAGTTAAAGCAGTTCTTCATCACCAAGCCCTTATTATATGAAACGTTAAAGGGACTTATCTAAGAAACAGATCAAAACTATGAACAATAAAACAACAAACTCACAACTATCAACAAATGAACCTAAAAGGAAAGAAAACAGTGAAAACAGAAACTAAGCAAACAACCAGAACAGGAACAGAATCAAAGAAATGAACATCACACAGAGGGAGTTCAGTGGGGAGGGGGAAGGGAGGAGTAGGGGGAAAAGGTACAGGGAAGAAGAAGCATAATTAGAAGGCATAAAATATACTGGGAAAGATAAAAATGGTATAGGAAACAGAGGACTCAAAGAACTTATATGTACAACTCATGGACATGAACTAAGGTGGGGCAAATGCTGGAGGGTTGCAGGGGCAGTATGGAGAGAGGATAAAGGGGGAAAAATTGGGAAAACTGTAATAACATAATCAATAAAAATACTTATAAGTAAATATAAAAAATCTTTTGGGGAAAAAACAAAAAAATTCATAACAGGTACAATAATATGAAAATCCAATTTTGGCATCCATAAATAGTTATATTGTGACACAGCAAACTTACCTAAATGAGTAAGTATATTGTCTATGGATGCTTTCACAACACAAAAAAGAGTTGAATAACTATGACAGAAATCACATAACCTGAAGAGCCCAGGATATTTACTATCTAGGCCTTCACAGAAAAAGTTTGCAGACTCCTGCTCTAATCCCCTCTACCTCTCAAGTCTTAGCTCACCCTTCTTCCACTGACACTTGGATTCTAGCCTTTTTCAACTATATTTTATTGATTATGCATAACTATTGCTATGTAGTTGTCTCATTTTTTTCTACCCTTTATCCCTCCTCTGCCTTGCTCACCCCAACTCTCCAGCATTCCCCCCTGCTCCACTTAGTTCATGTTCATGGGTTGTACATATAAATTCTTTGACTTCTCTAATTCCTACACTATTCCTAACCTCCTCTTGTCTATCTTATACCTAACAATTATGTTTCTTATTCTCCATACCTTCCCCCCACCACCACTAACCCCCTCTGCCTGGCCACTGATAACCCTCCATGTGATCTCCATTTCTGTGATGCTGTTCCTATTCTAGTTGTTTGCTTAGTTTTCGTTTTTTAGGTTCGGATGTTGATAGTTGTGAGTTTGTTGTCATTTTACTGTTCATAGTTTTGATCTTCTTTTCCTGGGATACGTCCCTTTAACATTTCAAATAATGTGGGCCTGGTAATGATGAACTTTAACTTTACCTTTAACTTTACCTTCTCTGGGAAGCACTTTATCTGCCCTCCCATTCTAAATGATAGCTTTGCTGGATAGAGTAATCTTGGATGTAGGTCCTTGTCTTTTATGACTTGGAATACTTCTTTCTAGCCCCTTCTTGCCTGTAAGGTTTCTTTTGAGAAATCAGCTGATAGTATTATGAGAACTCCTTTGTAGGTAACTCTCTCATTTCCTCTTGCAGCATTTAAGATTCTCTCCTTATCTTTAAACTTGGGTAATTTAATTATGATATGCCTTAGTGTGTTCCTCCTTCAGTCCAATTTTTTGGAACTCTCTGGGCTTCCTGGATTTTCTGGAAGTCTATTTCCTTCACCAGATTGGGAAAGTTCTCCTTCATTATTTGTTCAAATAAGTTGTCCATTTTTTGCTCTACCTCTTCTCCTTCTGGCACCCCTATGATTCAGATATTGGAGTGCTTAAAGTCGTCCCAGAAGTTTCTAAGCTTCTCCTCATTTTTTTTTTTAATTCTTATTTCTTCAGTCTGTTCTGGTTGGATGTTTATTTCTTCCTTTTGTTTCAAATCATTGATTTGAGTCCTGGTTCTCTTCCCTTCACTGTTGGTTCCCTGTATATTTTCTTTTATTTCACTTTGTATAAGCTTCATTCCTTCCTTCATTTTGTGACCAAGATCAATTAATTTTATGAGCATCCTGATTACCAGTGTTTTGAACTGAGTCAGCTAGGCTGTCTATCTCCTCGTTGCTTAGCTGTTTTCAGGATTTTTGATCTGTTCTTTCATTTGGGCCATCTTTCTGTCTTGGTGCACCTGTTATGTTGTAAGGGGAAGAGTCTTGGGTATTCTCCAGGGTGGGGCAACCCTCCTTGGTGCATTGTGGCATTGTGTTGGAGGAGTCAGAGAGAGAACAATGCTCCTTGCTCTCTCACTCAGCTCTAGATCCACTTTTCTGTCAGTTCCCACACTTCCCACAAGTGGACTGTGCCCTTTCAGGTGCTGATTCCCAGATGGGTGGATTTGTGTATGTTCTAGAACCCTGTGGGACTCTCCAACAAACTGTCCTCTGACACTGCGAGTTTCTTCCACTTTCGCAGTCTCCACAGGATTTTACCACTAGAGGTGTTGAGTCTTTAGTTTCCTAGTCACCAGCCCCTGCCTCACCCACACACAGTTCGCTGCCTTGCCATGTGTCCTCTCCACCCTGGCTGCCCATCTTCACCCCTATTATCTGTCTAGATGAATGTTTCTTTAACTCCTTGGTTGTCAGAGTTCAATGCAGTTTGATTTTCTGGCAGTTCTGGTTGTTTATTGTTTCCAATTGGTGGTTATCCTTCTTTTGGTTGTGCAAGGAAGCCAAGTGTTTCTACCTACACCTCCATCTTGGCTAGAACCTCTGATTCTAGTCTTTAACTGATCCACTTATCTGCTGCTTTTCCTGCCTTTACCATTTGCCTCACATCACTCCTTTACTCTGGAATGTTCCTTCTTATCACTTTAAAAACAATAGAAACCCCATGTAGGGTAAGTGGAGGCAGTCTGGCTTCCTCACCCAGGTGTCTGGGTGACTAAGGGAAGCCATGTTCCCATAGCTTTGAGGGGGCCTGATAAGTAGTGTTCTCATAGCCTTGAGACTGGGTCCAATAAACTCTTTCCATAACATGAAGTGGGCTCATATGCACAGAATTAGGCTATGTTATATAATTTTCAGGCTTTTTCCAGCTTTGTTTGTTCTAGTGTTTAAGAGGGACTAGGGGCTCCCTGCTGGATGCCATGCTAAGGAGCAAGGGCCACAACATGTGCCATGCAGAGACATGCAGAAAGACATGCAGCTTGCAGAGTATGTGGCTAGCCCACCCATGAATAAAGGCATGTCTGATATCCCAACAGCTTCATGAATATTCTTCCATCTGCCCAAATACCATGAACCTGTTAGGCCTTGAATGGTCACAACACACCCTACTCACCCATCCCTCAGGACTCAAACTCTACACTGTTTAGCCAAGATTTTCTAGATCACTGTAAATAAAAATACCCATTGATTTTACTTATACAATATCTTCTAGACTACTTACTGTAAAGTATCAAAAAAATAAATACAAGACATTATACTTTATCTCCCCAACTAGATGGTAAACAGAAAACAATGTCTGCAAATGTTTTTAAACTGTGTTCCATGGTATTCCACAGCTTGATGAGGCAGTGAGGTGAATCACAGCAGCTTCTCATGAACTATTCTATACTTCAAATCTCAATATAAAATTGTCTGAAGAAAAGGAGTATATCAAAAATTTGAAAATTACTAACATAACATACTATATGCAAACATAGGATTTACAAGGCAGAGGTTTCAGTAAAATAATCTCATACATGACACTAATGCACACAGGACTTTCCTGCCCCTTAGCAGTCGTGGTCCTAAATCATGTACAGGTACATTGACTCAGGTTTCATGGCACAGACACAGACACCAGGGGACTCTAATCAAAGCAAACTAATCACCCCATACACTTAGATGTGGTAGTTGTTATTTAAACTACCCAAACTAAAAATAAGAAAGCTAATTATACAAGACAGTAGCATGTATTATCCATTAAATAGCTAATGTGATATTTAAAATTTTAAGTATAATAAAATCACATTATAAGAAGGAGAAGAAATTAACAACACTGAGGTGAAGAAAACAGTATTCTGATTTAACCAGAAGGATTCCATGTTATGATATAGCATACACTGGGCATCTGTCTTATATATTAAGATATATGCCCAGACTGATCCATTTCCACAAGGGCCAATTCATCTTCAACAAGCTTAATTAAATAACACAGAGGAGGCACAAATAGGAGTCAGAAACTCAAGACTCTGAAACCTGCTGAACTTGGGCAAATTGGTCAACTTTATCAGACCTGCCTCCTCATATATAAAATGAAGCAAATAGGCCATATAATTATGGTATCCAAAGTCACTTTAGTTATTAAAAAACATATGATTAAGTTTGACTTCAAACTAAAATAAAATCCACTAAAGTGAATTTTAAAACTTAACAAAAAAAAAGTGCATCTTATCATTTTTTTCTCTTAGAGTAGCAGGCCCATAACCCTGCACAAAGCTGCTGTAATTCTTAATAAAATCTGATATTTTTAAAATAAATTATGTTGGTAGTGTATGGGGTTTAATATTTCTTGAGTAAAGAAACTACTTGGGTAATAAGAGCTTTAATTTTAAGCTAAAAATAGAGATAAACTACAAATTGATTTTACTCTCTGAAATTAAACAAATTATATGGCAGTTTCTTAGTGATTGATAATGCATCAAAATGATATGTTAGTATTTTTTAACCCTGAAACACAAATGTTTACCTTGAACTCACCATACCCTTCCATTTAACATTTTCCCCATTTCTTATTCCAAAAATCATACTATTTCTATGCATGTATATGGCCTTTTATGGGAATGGGGACAACATATGTGTGTATACACATATACTGTATTAATATATTATACTTCATTAAAAATACCTTAAGAACAAAGGTAACTCCCAAATGGTATTAAAATTAATTTGATTGGCAGATTTAAGCATACCTAAAGAATAATATATCTCTAAAGTTAACTGTTATTACTTACATATTTTGTTTTCTTATAAACAAGTTTACCTGTTCATAAAGAAGAAAGGTCTTGTCTCTCTCAGATGTAAGAACCTTGACATTACCCTGAATTTCTGCCAAATGACGCTCATATTTTTCCAGCATGCATTTAAGTTCTTCACGATCTCTTGTTGTCTTCAAAAGCTCTACATCACAGTTTGTAACCTGAAATTATTATATAAGAAATTTGAAATTCTTTGACATGTAGTATGGATAGAAAAGTGCTACTGATGGGAGTACATGAGTACAGAAAGAAAATGATGAAAAAAAGTTTAAAACTCACCTCTCATAAATTTTTTAAATTTATTGATTGTAGAGAGAGGAAATGGGGGAGGAGAGAGAGATAATTTGTTTTTCTATTTATTAATGCATTCGTTGGTTGATTCTTGTATGTGCCCTGACAGCAGATCAAACCTGCAACCTTGACATATTGGGATGATGCTCTAACCAACTGAGATACCTAGCCCCGACCAAAAGCACCTCTTTTTTAAAAAGCTTCATCCCAAATTGCTGCATATATTTCTGACGAACTCTCAACCATGACTAATGCTGGGGATAAAGAACCAATTTCAATGATCCAGTGCCTATCAGAGAGACCTCTGTCTCCCAATCTCTTTGATATACCAATTCATGCTGATCAGCTTGAATTATTTTGAGGTAAATCAAAGAATAAAAGTCAGTGTTTGAGCAACAAACTCCAATAATTTATAACTTTCCAAAACC
The DNA here is from genome assembly GCA_004027475.1 of Anoura caudifer. Classification (NCBI taxonomy): domain Eukaryota; kingdom Metazoa; phylum Chordata; class Mammalia; order Chiroptera; family Phyllostomidae; genus Anoura; species Anoura caudifer. The sequence continues at coordinate 231,390 of PVKU01001714.1, read as the reverse complement.
TACCCGGGAAGATGGAGATGGGCGTCTGGGACTTTTAGATCTACTTCTGATCATCTTCCTCAAATTTTGAGCTTCACTCTTGTAGTAATCTCTGTCTGCTTCTAAAGTCTTGACAAAGGAATCAAGTCTGGAAGGAGATTTATTTTGTGCTTTTTCAGTATCTAAAATTATCTTGCCAGGGAGGAAAAAATTAGGCCATTATTTCAAGCTAAACTACAGCATCATTTTCTACATGAACACAAATAGGATCCTTAAATATAATAAATGTGGTGTTTTAAAAATAACTTTTAAAAATCATACTTTTAACAAGCAGTTAGGTATATTTATTTTCTAGCATTTCTGAATGTTCTCTATTTTTATTTAACTAAAATTATCCCTAAATTTACTGAAAATTTTTGAAGAAAGAATGGTAAAGAAATTTCAGAAGCCAGAAATGTCCACAGATCTAGTTACAAATCGAAATAAATTTAATTTACTTAGAGTAACTTGTATAGCATTTCTAAGTTTTGTTCAGTAATTCCTCAAGGAATGAATAAATTAAATGAATGCTGGATTATTCATCATATGAACTTTCAAGTGTTTTCCCATTCACATTAATTTAGAAACATTTAAAACATTTATTTTACCAATGTTATACTAAGAAGAAATAACATACTTACAGAGAAGATGTTTCAAATATTTCAAATAATAACATTAAAATGTCTAACTAGAGCAGTTTTCATTTCACATTGTTAGATAAAGAAACCATATTACTTAGAATTAAACAATAAAAATTTACATACAGATATTTGTTACTAAGAAAAATGAAAGTTAAATTGTAGACAAGTGCATCTTATATTTTGAGAATTAAATTACTCACAATTATCAATTTAAATCAATGAACAACTAAGGGCACTAATAAAACTAACTAAAAGTTCTTTCACCTCTAGGAGAGAAAGGAGTAATGATGAAATGGAGCAAGAATACCATTGCTCTTACACATGGGAGTACCCCTGTGCACAAAACAGAAAGGGCTGGTTTTAGAACACAAACATTTTTTCTTGTTCACAATGTTCATGAGAGTCAAAACATATGTACAATTTTTCAAGTTTTAATATACTAACAATAAAAATTATTCCTTAACATATATTTAAGAAACATGTACTTACAGATCTAAGTCTTTTTATTGTATCTTCCAATACTATTATATTATTTTGCTGGCAAATGAGTTCAATCTGAAAATCAAGCCAGAAAAATTTAATTTGGATTTTAAATGTTTAAACCAGCTGGAAAGAGAGCATCAAAAAAGTAAGCCACTTAAAAATAAAAATATGCATACAGTGAATATTTTACAAAAGAAAAGATACTCTACCTCTTTATGTTTGCCTACCTTTAATGATAAAAGAACCTAGGATGAAATATAACACTTCATTTAAATCAAGGGTGTCCAACCTGTGGCCCTCGGGCCACATGTAGTCCAGGATGGCTGTGAATGCAGCCCAACACAAAATCAAAATTTGCTTAAAACATTATGAGATTCTTTTGTGACTATGTGTTACAATGTAGTTATTGTGTGGCCCAAGACAACTCTTCTTCTTCCAGTGTGGCACAGAGATGCCAAAAGTTTGGACACCCCTTCTTTAAATTATCTAATGTTTTCATTATATTGATTATATTTTATCAAATTACTCCCCACACACTGGAAAAAAAAATGTTAATACTAATTATAATCCTGTAGATGATAATAGGGAAGAAATAAAAGAATGACTAGGATTTTTAAAGTTTTCCTAAATCATCATAGTCAAAATTGTCTTTTCCTCTGAATTCTCTTAATAGTTTAGTTCAATCCAGCCCACAAAAACTTTTTGCATCACATTTGTAATGTCAAACACACCAAGACTTATAATGTAGCTACCAAAAGTTATATATTTAGAATATAATTAAATCATATGTTCCTAGAGGGCAGCGACTGTTTTTATGCAAAGCTGTAAAGCTCCTGGATAAAAGGAGGCAAATTAGTTTCATAAATTTATTTCTCAATTCATAAACCTCTCCTTCATTATTCTAAACCAAAATGTACTGATTTGAAGTATAGTTTTAAATGTACTATATTTTAAATATATTATGGAATTATTGCACCTCATTTGTTCTTTTGACCGAAGTACTTTTCTAAGATTTCTCAGGCAGTCATATTTTTGTGAAATATTAGGGGTGTTATGGTATGACACAAAACTTATGTACAGTTTGGATAAGCTTATGTATAGTTATTTGAGTGCACAATTTTCAATGCTTTAATTTATACTATTATGTAAATACTTAAAATTGATATATATTGAATTATATGTTAAGATGTCCATGCTAAATTAGTATAACTTTATTAGTATGATGCATTATTGTAAAAAATAAATTTACACATATATATATCTTAGGTGCAAATAGATAAAAACTAATGTATAAACTGAGGAAGATGGATTATATCTAGTTATAGCAAGGTATGATTACAGTAGATGTCACTTTATATGGAATGAAATTTATAATAAGAGGTATGTATTACTTCACATATAAAAAACATAATGCACCATGGCTGGTGTGACTCAGTGGATTGAGTGCCGGCCTGCAAACCAAAGCGTTGCCAGTTTGATTCCCAGTCAGGGCACAAGCCTGGGTTGTGGGCTAGGTACCCAGGAGGGGGCATTCAAGAGGCAACCACATATTGATGCTTCTCTCCCTCTCTCTTCCTCCCTTACCCTCTCTAAAATATATATATATATATATATATATATATATAAAACATATATATATGTTTCCTAATTCCTATATGGAATTTCCTAATTCCACTAGGAAAAACAAAATTATAACCATCTTAAAAGAAAGCATGCTAACCCAGCATGTTCATTTATTTGACAATTGTTTAATAAGGACCTACTATGTGCCTAACAATGTCAGGCAATTGTTACATGATAGGTGAATAGCAGTGAATAGAACAGAAAAAAACCTCTACCCTCATGGAGCTGACATTCTAGTTGAAAAGAGAAAAAGAAAAGATACTAGGTAAAATATGTCAGATAGTGGTTGTGTCTTCTAAAAAATATATAATGAGCATTCACATCTGTTCTAGGCACCTGACATATCAAAAAAAGTGAACAAAGTACACCAAGACCTCTGGCTTTGGGGATCTTATATTCTAGCTGGGTAGACAATAAAAAAAATAAACCTAATAAATAAATCATATAGCACAACAGAAAAAAAGAGCAGAGTTAAGGAGACTGGGGATGTTTATGAAGGACAGTTTAGAATTTTAAATAGGGTGTTTGGGAAAGTCCTCATTGAAAGGAGCCCTTTGAGCACAGACTTAAAGGAGGGAGGTAGTCAACCATGAAAAAAATATGGGAGAGCGCTTCCAGCCAAGATGGAGGTATAGGTAGATACACTTTGCTTCCTCACACAAGCAAAAAGAAGGATAACAACCAATTAAAAAAAAAAAAAAAACCAGAACTGCCAGAAAATCAAATGTATGGAAGTCTGACAACCAAGGAGTTAAAGAAACATTCATCCAGACTGAATGTTTCTGGAGGGGCAGAGACAGGAAGCCGGGGTGGAGAGGACATACAGCAAGGTAGCAGCTGGTGGACAGGGGCAGGCAAGGCTGAGTTTGGCATACTGGAATATCACATATTTGGGTGCAAACAAGCTGGGAGGAACAACTGGGGAGTGAGACAGACCATGCAATCTAGGGTTCCAGGAAAATAAAGACTCAAAACCTCTGGTTGTAAAAACCTTTGGGGGCTGCAGTGGTGGGAGAAACTCCCACTCTCATAGGAGAGTCTGTTGGAGGGGACCACAGGATCCTAGAATGAACACAAGACCACCCACCCAGGAATCAGCATCTGAAAGGGCACAGTACATTTGTGGGAACTGAGGGAAGTGACTGAAAGTAGGGCAAGACCCAAGCAAGGGGCATAGTTTCCTCTCCAACCCCTCGCCCACATGCAGCGCCACAATGCAAAAAGTGAGGTGCTCTGCCCTGGCGAATGCCTAGGGGCTGCCTTTGGCAAATGCCTAAGGGGCAAATGCCAAGTGGGCTGCTTCTGCCCCTTACAACATAACAGGTGCACCAAGACAAAGAAAGATGGCCCAAATGAAAGAACAGATCAAAAATCCTGAAAAACAACTAAGCAATGAGGAGATAGCCAACCTATCAGATGCAGAGTTCAAAACACTGGTAATCAGGTAGTCTGGGAAGATGGCAGCGAGGTAGGAGGGAGCAGATTCCACTTCCCCCTACACACGGGAGAAAAACCTAGCCAATCTACAGAGGAACAGAGCAAACAGCCAACAGTACCCCAATATATATGAAAATAAGAGACCAAAAATTGTAGCAGATACTGAAAAACCAGAAGGTAAGGAGAGTGCTTCAGGACAATAAGGTCCCAGGGACCAGCGGGGGAACAGAGTAGCTGCAGCCCCAAGCCCAGTGCCCACCACCAGGTCTGCCACACGGTCCTTGGGAGAGAGCCGGGTCAACTGTTCCTTCCTCAGCCAAACAAGGTTTGAGCAGCACTGGGAGAGACCTGGCTGCTTGAAGTCTCAGAGAGGGGAATAAGGACTAAGTGGCAAACACACAGGGGCTGTGAGCACCCAAGGAGTCTGTGGATGCTGGTTGGGGAGAGTTGAGAGTCACACATTGATGGGCCCTGACCCTGATAGTCACTAGTCTGGCTGGAGAATTGGGCTGTGCCAGAGGCCAGGCTGCTGTATGGAGCAGCAGGCTTGAGTAGGAGGAATTGCTCAAAAAGAAAATGGGGAATTCTCCTAAAGCAGACACTCTGGCCACCTCCCCACCCAGCCGGGCAGCAATCCCAAGGTGGTGCGGAAAGCCCTGTGCATCCTCGTAACACTGGGAATGGTGCGTGGCCAAACCAGAGGGACCCAGGCAGCCTGGCTGAGCTCACATGTGCCCGTACCCCAGCCCACAGCGGTAATCCCAGGGAAAGAGCACTCTGAGGAAGACCTGGATCCCACACCTAAGGCGCGGGGGAGAGGAGCCAGGCTAGCTCTGGGGAGAGTGCAGGAAGCTGACTGAGTGGAGATCTGGAAGGGAGAAAAACCATACCAATTGCCCCTCAGCCTGCTGCAGCCAGAAAGACCAGAAAAACCAGTTTGGCCAGTTGGAAACCAACAAAAGGCTCTTTTTTTTCTTTTTCTTTAAGTAATTTCTTATTTGTTTAATTTTTATCTTTTTTTATCTTTCAATTCCTTTTTCCTCTTTCCTTCTTTCTTGTTTTATTCCTTCTTCCTCTCTTTCCAATTTTCTCTCTTCTTCCTTCCTCCTTCTGCCTTTTTTTTTAATGCCCACAAGCAAGACAAAAAAACCTGGAACTGTGAAAAGACCAGAGTTGGACCCAAAGAGGGGGCATCCCAACAGATGAGACAGTGAGACAAATTTCACTTTGCTATTACAGAGAAACTGCAAGTTATTGCATATTTGTATTATTATTTTTTTATTATTCTTACATCTTTTATTTTAACAGTATTTTTGTATTCCTCTTCTTTCTGTATAGTCTCCTTTGCTTGGCTGGTTATACTGTATCATTTGACAGGTTTCCCCTGTTCTCTCTTTCATAGTGTATTGCTAATTTACTGTCCTTTACTTCACTTGTGTTCCAATAGCACACTACTCAAGGTCCTATACTCCCTATTCTTGTTATCCAGAGCACATAGATTCTATCATATGATTGTTGCTCTAATATTATTGTAAATAGTAGCTGTTCCATATAATTGTAAATACTTCACAACAGGTCTTAGCCCACTTCAGTTTCTTGAACTCTGTTACTGTAGTGGTTAACTCTATTCTCTCACACACTATACCTATTTACTATCCTTTACTCTCACCTTACCTCAAATTCTGACATCCCACAACCTCACTGATTTCTAGATCTAAGTCACAATCCTTCCCACCCCAAAAAGAGTCTTTTCTTCTTCCCATCCTTTCTAAAAAGTGGCTAGTTGGGTGGAAGATCATGGTTAACACTATACATAGTCAAAGGATCTCCTATCTCTTTTCTACCAGCTGCTAGTGTAAAATCATAGAATACTCTCTTGCTGTCTTAAACCATTTTGCCTTCCCTTTCCAACTGATCACAAAGAAGAATAAGTGGAAGCGGTGAACACCAGGACACACACTGGAAGAGGAAACCAACAACAAAGGAACCACCAACAGATAACAACAGAAGACGGTGAAGGAGGGAGTCGAAGCCACACAAACCTCAACCCAGGACCTTCTGGAAATACAACTAAATAGTGAAGGAACAACCCAGTACAAACAATTGAACAAGAGCAAGAGAGAATCCTCAAAACCTGTACGCACATTGTGTGAAGAACCAGCTTCAACACAACCTGCCCTTACCAGCACAATAAAATACAAGAGGTGGTGGACAGAGTGACCCTCAGTTAACCAGCTGGTGGGAAGGACCCACCAAAGGAAGACCCAACAACAATCCAAACCCAAAGACAAACACAGAGCCAACATAAATGACAGCTCAAGAACAGTGAGCTCGGGAGATCAAGGAGACTGCACCACTGAATCTCACAGGTATTCTACCACAGAAGTTCACACCATAAACCCAGGGAGCCTGAAAAGATAAATTTAAGAAACTGCTAACAAGAACAGTCTCACACACAATGGGACAACAAAGAAACAATCCCCAAATGAAAGAAAAGGAGGAAGCCCCAGAAAGGATGATAACTGAAATGGAGGCAACTCAACTATCAGATATTGAGTTCAAAGCAATGGTTGTCAGGAAGCTCCATGAGCTCTCAATGAGCTACCAGAAACTACAGGGAAGCTACGATGAACTTACTGCAAACTATAGCAACATGAAAAAGGAAATAGAAACTATCAATAAGGGCCAAGAGAAAATGAAGAATACAATTTCTGAACTGAAGAACACAGTAGAGGGAATAAAAAGTAGGATCGAAGAAGCAGAACATCGGATCAGCGAGTTGGAGGACAAAGTAGAAAAAAAAAACACCTAGAAAGAGCAAGAAAAGGAAAAGAGGGTCAGAAGAATGAAGAGGGATTAAGAGAAATGCAAGACAATATGAAACGTAATAATATCCGTATAATAGGAATTCCAGAAGGAGAAAAAGAAGAGCAAGGGATGGAAAACCTATTTGACAAAGTAGTGATGGAAAACTTCCCTAATTTGATGAGAGAGAAAGTCTCACAAATCCAGGAAACACAGAGAGTTCCAGTCAAGAGGAAACCAAAGAGGCCCACTTCAAGACACATCATAATTAAAATGGCAAAATTCCAAGACAAAGAGAGAATCTTAAGGCAGCAAGAGAGAAACAGGAACTAACTTACAAGGGAGCCCCAATAAGGTTAGCAGCTGACTTCTCAGAGGAAACGCTCCAAACCAGAAGAGAATGGCAAGAAATATTCCAAGTAATGAGAACCAAAGGCCTGCAATCAAGGCTACTTTTCCCAGCAAGGCTCTCAATCAAGATAGAAGGCCAAAGAAGGAGCTTCCCAGACAAAAGAAGTCTAAAAGAATACACCTCTACCAAACCAGTTCTGCAAGAGATGCTAAAGGGACTGCTTTAAGGAAAGGAAGGAAAAGAGAGACAGAGAAAGGAACACAGGTACAAAAATGGCAATGAATAAGCACCTACCAATAATAACCTTAAATGTAAATGGATTAAATGCTCCAATCAAAAGACATAGAAGAGCTGAATGGGTAAGGAAGCATGATCCACACATATGCTGCCTACAAGAGACCCACCTCAGGACAAAAGACCTACACAGACTCAAAGTGAAGGGCTGGAAACAAATTTTCCAAGCAAATGGACAGGAAAAAAAAGCTGGGGTAGCAATACTCATACCAGACAAAATAGACTTTAAAAAAAGGGCCATAAGGAGAGACCCAGAAGGTCACTTCATAATACTCAAGGGAAGAATCCACCAAGAACACATAAATCTTGTAAATATATATGCACCCAACATAGGAGCACCCAAATATATAAAGAAAATCTTAGAGGACTTCAAGAAAGATATTGACAGCAACACAAATATAGTAGGGGATTTTAACACCCCACTGTCAAAAATGGACAGATCTTCCAAACAAAATATCAACAAAGATATTGTGGCACTGAACAATGCCCTAGATGAAATGGACTTAACTGATACATAGAGAGCCCTTCATCCCAAAGAAGCTAAATACACATTCTTTTCAAATGCACATGGAATATTTTCAAAGATAGACCACATGATAGGACACAAAACAAGCCTCAACAAATTCAAGAAAACTGAAATCATACCAAGCATTTTCTCCAACCACAAGGGACTGAAACTAGAAACCAACCCCAAGGGGAAAAAGCCAAAATACTCTAACTCATGGATATTGAATAGCATGCTATTAAACAATGTTTGGGTCAAGAATGAAATTAGGGAAGAAATCAAAAAGTTTCTGGAAACAGTAGAAAATGAACTTACAACAACCCAAAACTTATGGGACACAGCGAAAGCAGTCCTGAGAAGGAAGTTCACAGCAATACAGGCCTATCTAAAAAAGATAGAAATATTTCAAACAAACAACCAAACCCTAGGCCTACAAGAATTCGAGAAACAACAACAAAGACAGCCCAGAGCAAGTAGAAGGAGGGAAATAACCAAGATCAGAGCAGAATTAAATGACATAGAGACTAAAAGCACAATTCTAAGGATCAATGAATCCAGAAGCTGGTTACTTGAAAAGATAAACATAATCGACAAGCCTTTAACCAGACTCATCAAGAGAAGAAAAGGACCCAAATAAGCACAAGCAGAGATGAAAGACTAGAGATCACAACTGACACCACAGAAATACAAAGGATTGTAAGAAATTACTATGAAGAATTGTATGCCAAGAAATTTGAAAACCTAGGTGAAATGGACAAGTTTCTAGAAAAATATAATCTTCCAAAGCTCAATGAAGAAGAAGCAGAAAGCCTGAACAGACCAATAACAGCAGATGAAATTGAAGCAGTAATCAAAAAACTCCCAACACACAAAAGCCCCGGACCAGATAGTTTCACAGGAGAATTCTACAAAGCATTTAGGGAAGAGCTAACCCCTATTCTTCACAGACTATTCCAAAAACTCCAAAATGATGGAAGACTCCCAAACTCCTTTTATGAAGCCAGCATCACCCTAATCCCAAAACCAGATAAAGACATAACAAAGAAAGAAAACGTCAGGCCAATATCACTGATGAACATAGACGCTAAAATCCTCAACAAAATATTGGAAAACCCCATCCAACAATACCTTAAAAAGATCATACACCATAACCAAGTGGGATTCATCCCAAGGATGCAAGGATGGTTCAATATTTGCAGATCAGTAAATGTAATACATCACATAAACAAAAGCAAAGATAAAAATCACATGATCATATAAATAGATGCAGAGAAAGCATTTGATAAGGTACAGCACCCATTTAGGATAAAAACACTCAGCAAAGTGGGAATTGAGGGAGCATTCCTCAACATAATAAAGGCCATATATGAGAGATCTACAGCCAATATCATACTCAATGGGCAAAAACTAAAATATTTTCCACTAAGATCAGGAACAAGATAAGTTTGTCCACTTTCACTACTTCTATTCAATATAGTATTGGAAGTTTTAGCCACAGCAATTAGACAAGAAAAGGAAATAAAAGGCATCCAAATCAGAAAGGAGGAAACAAAACTGTCATTGTTTGCAGATGACACGACAGTATACATAGAAAATGCTATAGACGTGACCAAAAACCTTCTTGACCTAATAAGTGAATTTGGTAAAACAAGGGGATACAAAGGCAACATCCAGAAAGCAAAGGCATTTTTATATACCAACAATGAAACAGCAGAAGCAGAAATCAAGAAAAAATCCCAATCAATATAGCAAAAAAAAAAATAAATAAATACCTAGGAATAAACCTAACCAAGTAGGTAAAAGACCTCTATGCAGAAAACTACACAACATTGAATAAAGAAGTCAAGGAAAGCACAAATGGAAACATATATTGTGTTCATGGATCAGAAGAATTAACATCATCAAAATGTCCATACTACCCAAAGCAATTTACAGATTCAATGCAATACCAATTAAAGTACTAATGTCATATTTCACAGACATAGAACAAACACTTCAAAAATATATATGGAACCATAAATGACCCCAGATAGCTGCTGCAATTTTGAGAAAGAAGAGCAAAGGAGGATCACAATATCTGATACCAAACTGTATTACAAGGGCACTGTAATCAAAATGGCCTGGTACTGGCATAAAAACAGGCACATAGACCAGTGGAATAGAACAGAGAGCCCAGAAATAAACCCAAGTCTCTACGGTCAATTAATATTCAACAAAGGGGGCAGCAACATAAAATGGAGTAAAAATAGCCTCTTCAACAAATGGTGTTGGGAGAACTGGACAGCTACATGCAAAAAAAAATGAAACTCAAGCACCAACTTACACCATTCACAATAATAAATTCAAGGTGGATAAAAGATTTAAATATAAGCCATGACAACATTAAAGTCCTAGAGGAGAACATAGGCAGGAAAATCTGAGATATTTCATGCAGCACCATTTTTACTGGTATGTCCCCTAGAGCAAGGGACATAAAGGAAAGAATAAATAAATGGGATCACACAAAATAAGAAGCTTCTGCATAACTAAAGAAAATATTATTAAAATAAAGAGAACCAACTGTATGGGAAAACATATTTGCCAATGATACCTCAGACAAGGGTTTAGTCTCCAAAATATATAAAGAACTTACACGACTCCACTCTAACAAGGCAAGCAACCCAATTAAAAAATGGGCAAAGGACTTGAACAGACACTTCTCCAAGGAGGACATACAGAGGATCCAGAGATACATGAAAAGATGCTCAGTATTGCTAGCTATCAGAGAGATGCAAATTAAAACCACAATGAGATACCACTTCATACTGGTCAGAATGGCCATCATAAACAAAGCGACAAACAAGTGTTGGAGAGGTTGTGGAGAAAAGGGGACCCTAGCGCGCTGTTGGTGGGACTGCAGATTGGTAAAACTATTATGGAAAACAATATGGAATTTTCTCACAAAAATAAAAATGGATCTGCCTTTTGACCTAGCAATTCCACTGCTAGGATTATATCCTAAGAATCCTGAAACACCAATATAAAGAACTTATGCACCCCAATGTTCATAGCAACACAATTTACAATAGCCAGGTGTTGGAAGCAACCTAGGTAACCATCAGTAAATGAATGGATCAAAAAACTGTGGTACAGTCCTGAGTGGTGTAGCTCAGCAGATTGAGCGTGGGCCTGTAAGCCAAGAGATGGCGGTTCAATTCCCAGTCAGGGCACATGCCTGGGTTGTGGGCCAGTTCCCGGCAGAGGATGCACAAGAGGCAACCATACATTGATGTTTCTCTCCCTCTCTCCATCTCTCCTTCCCTTCCCCTCTAAAGATAAATAAATAAAATGTTTTTAAAAAAACTGTGGTACATTTACACAATGGAATTCTATGCAGCAGAAAGAAAGAAGGATCTCCTACCCTTTGCAACTGTATGGATGTAACTGGAAAGCATTATGCTAAGTGATATAAGCCATGTGCTGAAAGACAAATACCATATAATCTCACCTTTAACAGGAACCTAATCAACAAAACAAACAAACAAGCAAAATATAACCAAAGACACTGAAATAGAAAACAGGCTGACAGTGACCAGGGGGGAGAGGGGAGGGAATTTCAGGGGAAAGGGGGAAGGGTTTGCAGGAACAAGTATAAAGGACACATAGACAAAACCTAGTGGGGTGGAAATGGGTGGAAGGTGGGAGGGCTGGGGGGTGGGCTGGGATGGGAGTAAGAAACAGAAAACTGTACATGAACAACAACTAAAATAAAATTATAAAAGAATTTCAGTTTTCTCAGTTCAACTTAGTTCTTTGAACCAAAATATTATGTCTCAAAATTAAAATTTTCTCTTTATGTTTATGTCTTCCTTGTAGACCAGTAGATTTTCAGATGGGAGTGATTTTCCCTCCCAGGGATTAATCTGGCATTGTCTGTTCGCTCAAGGATGGTACAATCTACCATACACATGACAGTCGCCTGCAACAAAGAATTATCCTCTCCAAAAGGTCAACAGAGTCCAAGCTGAGAAAGCCTGATCTAGACTACAAGACGCTAGAATGCAAGAGTAATGCCTTATTAAAAATATATACACTAAGAGTTCCAGCCAAGAGGGAGGTATATGTAGAGACCCTTTGCTTCCTTGCATAACCAAAAGGAAATTAACAACCAATCTGAAATCAATAAACAACCAAAAGCACCAGAAAATGAAACTGCTGGAACTCCCACAACAAAGGAATTAAAGAAAAAAATCAACCAGAACAACAGACCGGTAAGGCGGACCTTGGGGGTGTGGCTGGCTGCCCAGCTGGGAGAGCTCTGCGGGAGGGGCTGACTTAAGGGGACTCAGAGGTGGCTGTGGGCTACAGCAGTTGCGGTGGTAGGAGAAGCTCCCAGTCTCACACAAGAGTCCCTTGAAAAGTGCACTAGAGAAGACTTCTGGCCAAGATAGAGGCATAGGTGGGCACACTTTGCCTCCTCTCACAGCCAAGATTAAGGACAACAAAAATATAGAACCAAAAAACACACAACCAGGACAGATAGAAAATTAAATTGTATGGAAGTGCAACAACAATTCACCCAGCCCAGGAAGAGGGCCGGAGTCAGGTCAAGGTGGGAGAAGATGGTGGCTGGTGGTCCTGGTCGCACAATCACACCAGGCGAACAGGCGGTGGTTGCCGAACTCAAGGAGGCCAAGCGGGGCACACAAGGTGGCTGACCATGGACACACATCATGCACAGATAAACCAGGGGAAAACGGGCAGCAAGACAGACTGCGAGATGCAGGGACCCAGCGCTGGGAAGTGAAGCCTAGAAGTACTGATTGAAAACACTTGTAAGGGCTGAGGTGCCAGGAGGGAGTCCCAGCCTCACAGGAGAGTGCGCTGGGGAGACCCACGGGGTCCTGGAGTGTCAGCAGGCCCACCCACGCAGAGGTCAGCACCAGAAGGGCCCAATTTACTTGGAGAAAGTGGCTGAAGGGACTGGAATCTGAGAGAGCACAGAGTGAGCACCATTGTTCCTTCTCAGATCCAGTTTCACAACCCAGCAATGGGGCTGCCCTGCCCTGGTGAACCCCTAAGGCCCCACCCCTCACTACATAACAGCCACCACCAGACAAAAAAAAAAAAAAAAAGAAGGAAAACAAGGATGGCTCAAACGGGAGAACAGATTGGGGCCCCAGAGCTAATTTATCTAAATGACCAAATGGTAGCTAACATATCAGATGCACAGTTCAAAGCCCTGGTGATCAGGATGCTCACAGAATTGGCTGATTTTGGTAGCAAATTAGATGAAAAAATGAAGGCTTCAATAAGTGAAATGAAGAAAAACGCATAGGGAACCAATAGTGATGGGAGGAAAACTGGGACTCAAATCAATGGAGTGGACCAGAAGGAAGAAACAAACAACCAAACAGAAGAGAAGGAAGAAACAAGAATTCAAAAAAATGAGGAGAGGCTTAGGAACCTCCAGGACATCTTTAAACATCCCAACATCCGAATTATAGGGGTACCAGAAGGGGAAGAGGAAGAGCAACAAGTGGAAAACTTATTTGAACAAATAATGATGGAGAACTTCCCCAATCTGGCAAAGGAAATAGACTTCCAGGAAGCCCAGACAACCCAGAGAGTCCCAAACAAGTTGGACCCAAGGAGGAACACACCAAGGCACATCATCATTTAGTTACCCAAGAGTAAAGACAAAGAGAAAATCCTAAAAGCAGCAAGAGAAAAGGAGAGAGTTACCTACAAAGGAGTTCCCATAAGGCTATCAGCTGATTTCTCAAAAGAAACCTTACAGGCAAGAAGGGTCTGGAAAGAAGTATTCCAAGTCATGAAAAGCAAGGACCTACATCCAAGATCACTCTATCTAGCAAAGCTTTCATTTAGAATGGAAGGGCAGATAAAGTGCTTCTCAGATAATGTCAAGTTTAAGGAGTTCATCATCACCAAGCCCTTATTATATGGAATGTTAAAGGGACTTATCTAAGAAAAAAAATAAAAATATAAACAATAAAATGACAACAAACTCACAACTATCAACAAATGAACCTAAAAGAAAAGAAAAACAATGAAAACAAAAACTAAGCGAACAACCAGAACAGGAACAGAATCAGAAAAATAGACATTACACGGAGGGATTTCAGTGGGGAGTGGGAAAGCAGGAATAGGGGGAAAAGGGTACAGGGAAGAAGAAGCATGGTTAGTAGGCATAAGGTAGATGGGGAGAGATAAAAAATGGTATGAGAAACAGAGGACTCAAAAAACATATACGTACAACCCATGGACATGAACTAAGGTGGGGGAGGGGAATGATGAACGGTTGGGGAGGCAGGGTGGAGGGGGCATAGAGGGGAAAAATTGGGAAAACTGTAATAGCATAATCAATAAAAATATTTTTAAAAAATGAAAAAAAAACCCCACTGATAGTCAGGATGCTCACAGAAACGACTGAGTATTGTTGCAAAATAAAGGAAGAATTGAAGGCTATGCAAAGTGAAATAAAGAAAATATACAGAAAATCCACAGTGAAGGGTAGGAAATGGGGACTCAAATCAATTATTTGGAACAAAAGGAAGAAAAAGACATTCAACCAGAACAGAATGAAGAAACAAGGGTTCAAATTAATGAGGAGAAGCTTAGGAACCTACTGGACAACTTTAAATGTTCTAACATCTGAGTCACAGAAATGCCAGAAGGAGAAGAGGAAGAGCAAGAAATTGAAAGCATATTTGAAAAACAATGAAAGAAAACTTTCTCAGTCTGGCAAAGGAAATAGACTTCCAGGAAGTCCAGAAAGCCCAGACAATCCCAAAGAAGTTGGACCCAAGGAAGCACACACCAACCACATCATAATTATATTACCTAAGATTAAGGATAAGGAGAGAATCTTAGAAGCAGCAAGAGAAAAGATGACAGCTTATAAAGGAAGTTTTGAGAAATCAGCTGATTTCACAAAAGAAACCTTGCAGGCATGAAGGGGCTGGAAAAAAGTATTCCAAGTCATGAAGGGCAAGAACCTACATCCAAGGTTACTCTATCCAGCAAAACTATCATTTAGAATGGAAGGGCAGATAAATTAAAGTGTTTACCAGAAAAGGTCAATTTAAAGTTGTTTATCATCACCAAGCCCTTATTATACGAAATGTTAAAGGGATTTATCTAAGAAAAAGAAGATCAAAACTATGAACAGTAAAATTACAACAGACAACTATCAACAACAGAACCCAAATACAAAAACAGAAACAAACTAAGCAAACAAGTAAAACAGGAACAGAATCATGGAAATGGAGATCACATGGAGGATTATCAGGAGGGACAGGATGGGGAGAGAATGCTGGAAAAATGTACATGGAATAAGAAGCATAATTGGTATGCCCAAAATAGACAGGGGGAGGTTAAGAATAGTATAGGAAATGTAAAAGCCCAAGAACTTATATGTATGACCCATGGACATGAACTAAAGCGGGGGATATGGAGGGTGGGGAAGTACAGGGTGGAGGGGAATAAAGGGCAGAAAAAAATGTGACACCATAATAGCATAATCAATAAAATATACTTTAAAAAATGGAGAACATTTCAGGCGGAGGCCCTAAGGCAAAAGATGTCTGCTAAATCTCAAGAACTAGTAAGGAAACTGATGTGGCCGGAGGAGAATGAGAAAGGGATAAATTAGGAAAGTGCTACAGAGAAAAATAAGGGAGGGAGAGAGAGGAGGAGGAGTGCTGTGTGTGTGTGTGTGTGTGTGTGTGTGTGTGTGTGTGTGTGTACATGTTTGGGAGGGGGTTAAAACTTAAATAAGCTTCATTCTGCCTTCCAAATGGTAGGTTTTGAAATATTTTTGACTGACCTAATCATAGAATGGTCATAATAATGACAGGAGCTTCCAAGTGATCCAGTCTAATAATGGCTCCTGCGTTAATTAAAAATACAAATTATATAAGGAAAATAGTAATGGTGAAACTGTAATTCTGCTTTTTCATATTTAGAAAAATTGTGTTGTTATCTAGGAAACATTGTTTAAAACATGAATGATAAACATCTGAAAATGAGAAGATAAAAGGATGTGTGTAGTTGAGGTAGTTTTAAAATGTCCAGAAATTCTGATTCTCTCTTCCTTCAAAAAATGAAGCTTAACTGCCCTCCCCTTAAGTGTAGGCTATATACTTAGTGACTTACATCTAATACACAGGATGTGGTGGAAGTGATGGTAAAAACTGTTGAGACTGGATCATTACAGGTATAACATATTCCTCCTTGCTGTCTCTCTTGGATCAGTGGCTCAGAGAGAAGCCTGCTACCATAAGAAAATATATCAAACAACCCAAGGCTGAGGTCTACCTGGAAAGGAACTAAGTCTTGCTGGCAAAAGCCAAGAGCCATCTGAATAAGTCATCTTAAAAGCAAATCTTCCAGTACCAATCAAGCAATTCCTGCTTCCTAGCCATTGTTCTCTTACTACACTTCCTGATAAAACACGAATAATCAGAACTTCTTAGCTAAACTGAAACCAAAACTGCAAGATAAAAAGTTTGTCATTTAAAATCATTAAGGTTTAGGGGTACTTTGTTACATAGTAATAGGTAACACAATAGTAAATACTCAAAACATTTTTATGAAATAAATAATGGAAGAAGTTACCCTTTAAAGAGTTGACCTTTAAAAAATAACTAGAAGTAGATTCCAAGATGGCTCCTGAGTAGGTAAAAGCTACGCTCACCTGCTCCCGGCCTCAAACCAGATTCACAGCTAAATCATACAGCAACCAACCTGAATAACCAACTGAAAGCTAATTCAACTGAATATAATAACCAAGGATTTATTTATAGAAGAAGCCACATTGAGACTGGTAAGAAGGGTGGAGATATGGAAAGGGCTAGTTTCCACACCCAGGTGTGGTGGCTGAGGAGCTAAAGGAATTCTGTGGCTGCAAAACACCCTCCCTCCAGGAGCATGGGATCTCAACCCCACACAGGGATCCAATCCCAGAGCAACAGAGACAAGAAGAGGAACTCACATAGCATCCCATGGTGAAAATCAGTGGGGATTCAGTCCACTGGGAGATCCAGACCCCACCTTCCCTCGGACAAGCACTCCTATTGCAGCACCAGCCTGGGGAGTGCACTACCAGGCCCCTAACTGCTGCTGAAGCCACTCTGCTGTGCTCGGATCCTGCAGAGGGATCTGCTGGCTGTAACCAGTAGTGACTTTTAGGGCCCTCCTCTTATGGGGAGGCTCTTGCCAGAAACTCAGACAGTGACTACACTGTATGGCCTTAGAAAGAGGGCTTGTCTCTCCCACCTCAAGTGCCCAACAGTAACCCTCTCTCCACATGTTCAATCACATGGCCCTCTCTGTCCTACTGAATTCAGCCACACAGGAGGACTGGAGTGCCATGTAGAGCTGGAACTTTTGGAGAGTGTTTCCCAGGGAAGCTTTTGTCCAGGGGTCAGACAGGTGAGTGCTGGGATACTATGTGGCTACATTGCAGGGGAATACTGGGGGCCTATCCCCTCTGTGAGTTCAACCCATGCTAACCGGGATAAGGAAGAAGTGTCCACCTTCTACCTACAGATTTGCATGCACTACCCTCAATGGGAGACTGTTAGAGACTGTTAGGATCAGCCCTTCCAAGTACCAGATACCCCACCTCAATGGGCTCAGTTCCGTGGAGTGAAGGGAAAGCAACTCAGAATTGGGACATTCAAATTGTGAGTCCCTTGGAGGCTATTGTCTTGGATGGGGATGAAGTGCTTAGCCCCCTCCTTGGGGCTGGGCTGGCATCGCCCCCAATGGAAGACTATTTTGATATGTCCCCCTGAACCCAGGGTGGATGAGCTTATTCCTACACTGCATATGGATAGGTTCATACCCAACATGAACCTATTGCATGCCCCTCCTGGCAGAAATAGAGTGGGAGTGGTTTGGCTCTGGAGTAGGGGCCACTTCCCCCTCATTGAGAGCCTGATCATGTGACCCCCAAGTAGGGGACCTACTACCCTGTCCTCCCAACTACATTTGTCCTGTCCTACTTAGCTCACAACCTGTGGAAGAGTCTGCGGTTTATGGCCAGCCAAGGTCCACTATACAATATTTCTTCAGGAGGCTCTGGAAGAAAATCAGGCAACCTCAGGAGTAGGCAGAGTAGTTGACAGGTAGAGGTGGACCTCAGGGAACGTCAGCCTTTTATAGATCAGCCTGTAGCTCTAAGCTGGAGGAAACTGACCCTTATATACAGATTGGCCTCTCCCACACATATCCAAGCGCAGTAGAAACAGCCACAAACAGAGAACAGGGTGGCAGCTCAAGACAGGTAGCCCAAGAAGAGTTACACACAATGTCTGACATCGACCTGTACCTGAACCCTGTCCAAGTGGAAGCAAAACCAACATAAACAGTGGTGGGCTTCAGACCACACCAGAGACCCAACTAGCTACCCAAGCAGCACACAGAAAGGGGATTCCTGCAAACACCAGACCCTGCTGGGAACAACTCTGCCTCAGGGGGGATGGCCCTACACAAGGTCTCATACATGGTAACTGAAGTTTACCCTTTTAATCAGCCAGCCAGAATGGTTAACTCTACCCACAAAAGAGCCAATAACATTCAAGATTCAATGACAACAGGAAAATGTATATAACCCACAATAAACATTCCTGGAGCATTAGTTCAGGTTACCTAGAAGACAACAAGATACTTTCATCAAAAAGTCATCACAACAAATTTGGGAGTCATAGCAGATCTGCCTAACACACAGAAACAAAAAGGGAAAATGAAGAAATACTCCCCAAATGAAAACGAAAAAACAAGAGCACTCCCCAGAAAAATAATTAAATGAAATGGAAGCAGTCTAAATACCAGATGCAGACTTTAAAAAAAATGGTTATAAGGATGTTCAAGGACCTTAGGGGAAGATGGATGATCTCAGTGAGAATTTAAACAAAGAGATAGTTAGCATGAAAAAAGACACAGAAACCATAAAAAAAGAACCAGCCAGAAATGAAGAATATAATATCTGAAATGAAGAATACACGGAATCAATAGCAAATTAGATAAGCAGAGGATTGAATCAATGATTTAGAGGACAGGATAACATTAAGCACCCAAGCAGGAGAGAGAGAGAGAGAGAGAGAGAGAAATTGCATATGTCTGTGTGGTTTTCATAGTTTTCTTTCTTTTTTAAAATTATTTTATTGTTGTACAATTACAGTTGTCTGCATTTTCCCCCTACCACTCCCCCTGATCCCAGCCAAACCCACCTCCCTCCCTTGGTTCCACTCTCCCCCTTGCTTTTGTCCACGCGTCCTTTACAGTAGTTCCTAAAACTCCTTCCCCCCACCATGCCCTCCGCCCTCCCCTCTGGCTGAAACACCAATCCAAAAGAACCTATGGGCACCAATGCTCACAGCAGCACAATTTACAATAGCCAAGAGATAAATTTTTTTTAAATGAGTAAAGTCTAAGGGACCTCTGGGACAACATCAAGCATAACAACATCCATGCATATGCATCATAGCAGTACCAGAAGGAGAAGAGAGAGAGTAAGGGATAGAAAACCTATTTGAAGATATAATGGGAGAAAGCTTCCTTAATCTGGTGAAGGAAAAAGTCACACAAGTTCAGAAAGCACAGAGAGTCCCAAACAAGTTGGGCCCAAAGAGGCCTACACTAACACACATCATAATTAAAATGCCAAAAATTAAAAAACAGAGAGAATCTAAAAAGCTGCAAAAGAAAAGCAATTAGATCTTCCGGCCAAGATTGAGGCATAGGTGGACACACTGTGCCTCCTCTCACAACCAAGATTAAGGACAACAAAAATATAGAACCAAAAAAACCCAACCAGAACAGATAGAAAATTGAATTATACAGAAGTCAGACAACAATTCACCCAGACCAGTAAGAAGGGCAGAGTCGGCGGCCGGCGGAGACGGGTCACAGCAGGAAAAAGCAGTGGCTAGTGGTCCTGGGCACACAGGCAGCAGTTACCAAGCATGGGAAGGCAACAAGCAGACCAAGTGAGGCGCACAAGTCTGCTGACCGCGGTCACACATTCCCGTGCAGACAAACCAGGCGAAAAAGGGCAGCAAAACAGACGGTGCAACACAGGGCCCCAGCACCAGGAAATAAAACCTAAAAACACCTATTGAAAACACTTGCAGGATTGATGTGCCGGGAGAGAATCCCAGCCTCACAGGAGAGTTCATTGGGGAGACCCACGGGGTCCTAGAACATACACAAGCCCACCCACATGGAAATCAGCAGCAGAAGGGCCCAATTTGCTTGGGGAAAGCGGCTGAAGGGACTGGAATTTGAGAGAGAGCGGAGCAAGTGCCATTGTTCCCTCTTGGACTCCACCCCCACATCCAGCATCACAACCCAGCAAGGGGGTTGCCCCACCCTGGTGACAACCTAAGGCTCCGCCCCTCACTACGTCACAGCCACAACCAGACCAAAAAAAAAAAAAACCCAAAACCAAAAATGGCTCAAATGAGAGAGCAGCCCCAGAGCTAATCCATCTAAACGACCAAGAGATAGCCAACCTATCAGATGCACAGCTCAAAGCACTGTTTGCCAACCTATCAGATGCACAGTTCAAAGCCCTGGTGATCAGGATGCTCACAGAATTGGTTGATTTTGGTCACAAATTAGATGAACAAATGAAGGCTACAATAAGTGAAATGAAGAAAAACGCATAGGGAACCAATAGTGATGGGAGGAAAACTGGGACTCAAATCAATGGAGTGAACCAGAAGGAAGAAACAACCAACCAAACAGAAAAGAATGAAGAAACAAGAATTCAAAAAAATGAGGAGAGGCTTAGGAATCTCCAAGACATCTTTAAACGTCCCAACATCCAAATTATAGGGGTACCAGAAGGGGAAGAGGAAGAGCAACAAGTGGAAAACTTATCTGAACAAATAATAAAGGAGAACTTCCCCAATCTGGCAAAGGAAATAGACTTCCAGGAAGTCCAGGAAGCTCAGAGAGTCCCAAACAAGTTGGACCCAAGGAGGAACACACCAAGGCACATCATAATTCCATTAGCCAAGATTAAAATGGAGAGAATTCTAGAAGCAGCACGGGATAAGGGCACAGTCACCTACAAAGGAGTTCCCATCAGACTGTCAGCTGATTTCTCAAAAGAGACCTTACTGGCAAGAAGGGGTTGGAAAGAAGTATTCCAAGTCATGAAAGTCAAGGACCTACATCCAAGATTGCTCTATCGAGTGAAGCTGTCATTTAGAATGGAAAGAAAGATAAAGCGCTTCTCAGATAAGGTCAAGTTAAAGGAGTTCATCATCACCAAGCCCTTATTATATGAAATGTTAAGGGACTTATCTAAGAAAAAGAAGATAAAAAGTAGGACAGTAAAAAGACAGCAAACTCACAGATATTAACAACCACACCTAAAACAAAAGCAAGCTAAGCAAACAACTAGACCAGGAGCAGGAACACAGAAATGGAGATCACATGGGAGGGTTTGGGAGGAGGAGAGAAGGGAGAAAGGTACAGAGAATAAGTAGCATAGACGGTGGGTAGAAAATAGACAGGGGGAGGGCAAGAATAGCGTGGGAAAAGTAGAAGCTAAAGAACTTATGAAACATGGACATGAACTAAAGGGGGGGAATGTGGGTGGGAGGGGGTGTGTAGGGTGGAGGGGAATGATGGAGGAGAAATAGGACAACTATAATAGCATAATCAATAGAATATAATTTTTTTAAAAAAACAAAAGCAATTAGTTACCTACAAAGGAGCTCCTATAAAGCTGTTAGCTGCTTTCTCAACAGAAACACTTCAAGTCAGAAGGGAATGGCATGAAATATTCAAAGTGATAAAAAGCAAGAACCTACAACCAAAGCTACTCTATCCAACAAGGCTGTCATTTAAAGCTAAAGGTGAAATAAAGAGCTTCCCAGGAATTAAAAGCTAAAGGAGTTCATTACCACCAAACCAGTATTGCAAAAAATGGCAAAGGGCCTGCTTTAAGAAGAAGAAAGAAAGAAAAGAAATGAAGAGAGAGATGAACATAGGTACAATGTAAAGAATAAAATGGCAATAAATATGTATTAGTAATGACCTTAAATGTGAATGGATTAAATGCTCCAATCAAAATATAGGGTAGCTGAATGAATAAGAAAATATGACCCATATATATGATATCTACAAGAGATCCACCTAGAACAAAAGATATAAACAGACTGAAAGTGAGGGATGGAAAAAAATGTTCTATACAAATGGAAAAATGAAAAAAAGCTGCAGTAACAATACTTATATTTGACAAAATAGACATCAAAACAAAGGCCATAAAAAGAGACAAAATCACTACATAACATTAAAGGGATCAATCCAGAAGAGGATATATCATAATTTCAAACCATAAGATGCACCTAGGTTTAGAGGTTTAGAGGAAAATAGGAAAAAAATTTTTGAAGCAAAAAATGTGGTAAAATATTTAATAACATAAATAACATAATATTTCACCAATGTAAATGTAAACAGAACTCAACAGCAGCATTAACAACCATTATTCCTCCCAAATTTTTTTTTGGGGGGGAAGTATGTCTTATAGTCTGAAAAATACGGTAACTTTTGTAAATATATATATGCACCCAACATAAGAGAACCTAAATACATAAAGAAAATCATAGTGAACATAATGCAGTCATTGTAGGGAATTTTAATACCCCGCTGTTTTAAATACCTCCCTTTTTAATACCCCCCTTATTTAAATACCCTATTTAATACCCCCAATAGCTAGATCTTCCTGACATAAAACCAACAAGGCAACAGTGACCTTAAACAACACACTGGATCAGATGGATTTATTGATATTTACAAAATATTTCATCTCAAAGCAGCAGAAAATACAATCTTCTCAAGTACACATGGAATATTTCCAAGACAGTCCACAAAAGAAATTTTAACAAATTCAAGAAGACTGAAATTGTATCAAGCATCTTCTCTGACCATAATGGCATGACACTAGAAATCAGCTACAATTAAAAATAAACTGAAAAACAGTCAAACATCAGGAGGCTAAGTAGCATGCTATTAAACAAAGAATGGCTTAACAATGAGATCAAGGAAAATAAAAAATCACCAGAAAACAAATGAAAATGAACATACAACAATCTATGGGAAACAGCAAAAGCAGTCCTGAGACGGAAGTTCATACCATTATAAGTCTACCTCAAGAAGCAAAAACAAAAAAACAAAACAAACAAAAAAAAAACACCTCACACAATTTAGCCCTATACCTAAAAGAACTGGGAAAAAAAAAACAACAAATAAAGCCCAGAGTATGTAGAAGGAAGGAAATTATAAAGATGAGAATGTAAATAATGGATATGGAGACTAAAAAAAATAGTAAAACAGCTGGTTCTTTGAAAAGATAAATAAAGTTGACAAACCTTTACCCAGACTCATTAAGAAAAAAAGAGAGAGATCCTAAATATATAAAATCAAAAATAAAAGAGAAGAAACAACAACTGACATCACAGAAACACAAGGGATTGTAAAAAAATACTATGAACAGCTATATGTCAAGAAACTACACAAGCTTGGTAAATGGATAAATTCTGAAAAACATACAGTTTTCCAAAACTGAACCAGAAAGAATCAGAAAACCTGAGTAGACCACTTACAACTAATGAAATTGAAGCAGTAATCAAAAACTCCCAGCAAACAAAAGTCCTGGACCAGATAGCTTCACAGGCAAATTTTACCAAACATTAAAAGAAGAACTAAAACTTATCTTTAACAAAGAATTTTCCAAAATATTCAAGAGAAGGGAAGACTTCAAGCTCTTTTTATGAGGCCAGCATTATTCTAATTCCAAAACCAGGATATGACAATACAAAGAAAGGAAAGTACAGGCCAATATCTTTGATGAACATAGATGCTAAAATCCTCAACAAAATATTAGCAAACCAAATCCAGCAACACATTAAAAATATTATACGCCATGATCAAGTGGGATTTATTCCAGGGATGCAAGGTTGGTACAATATTTGCAAACTAATAAACATTATACATCAAGTAAACAAAATGAAAAATAAAAATCACTGATCATATCAAAAGATGCAAAAAAAGAAAGCATTTGTTAAAATCCACTTAGCATCCCTTTATGACAACTCTCAGAAAAGTAGCAATGGAGGGATCATACTTCAACATAACATAGGTCATATATGACAAACCCACAGTCAACATCATACTCAATGGGCAAAAACTAAAAGCACTGACCTAAAGATCAAGAACAAGACAGGATGTCCACTTTCACCACTCTTATTCAACATAGTACTTGAAATTCTAGCCACTGCAATCAAAAGGAAGAAATAAAAGGCATCCACATTGGAAAAAGAAAGTAAATCTGTCATTACTTGCAGATGACATGATATTGTACACAAAAAACCCTGAAGACTCCATCAAAAAACTACTAGACCAAATAAATGAACTAGGCAAAGTAGCAGGATACAAAATCAATACTCAGAAATCGATGGCATTTTTATACACCAATAATGAAGTATCATAAAGAAAAACTAAGAAAGCAATCACATTTACTACTGCAATGAAAAAAAAAAAAAAAGGCACCTAGGAATCAATTTAACCAAGGAAGTAAAAGACCTATACTTGGAAAACTATAGAACATTGAAGAAAGAAATTGAGGAAGATACAAATTAAGTGGAAGCATATACCATGTTCATGGATTGGAAGAATTAACGTCATTCAAATGTCCATACTACCCAGAGCAATCTGTACACTCAATGCAATTCGTATTGAAATACCAATGGCATACTTCAGAGATAGAGAATATTCCAAAAATTTATATGGAACCAAAAAAAGACCCCAAATAGCCTCAGCAATCCTGAGAAAGAAGAACAAAGTTGGAGGTATCACAATACCTGATATCAAACTATACTATAAGGCCACTATAATCAAAACAGCCCAGCACAGGGATAAGAACAGACATATAGATCAATACAACACAACAGAAAGCCCAGAAATAAACCCTTGCCTTTATGGTCAATTAATATTTGACAAAGGAGGGAAAAGCATATAATAGAATAAAGACAGTCTCTCCAATAAATGATGTTGGGAAACTGGACTGGTAGATGCAAAAAAAAAAAAAAAAAAAAAAAAAAAAAAAAAAAAAAAAAAAAAAAAAAAAAAAAAAACCCAAAAAACTAGGCCACCAATACATATCATACACAAGAATAAACTCAAAATGCATAAAAGACTTCAATGTAAGTTGTGAAACCATAAAAATTCTAGAAGAAAACATAGGCAGCAAAATCTCAGATATCTCATGTAGCACTGTTTTTGCCAATATACCTCCTAGTGGAAGGGAAACAAAGGAAAAACAAATAGGACTACCTCAAATTAAAAAGCTTCTGCACAGCTAAAGAAACCATCATCAAAATGAAGAGGAAACCCATCGTATGGGAGAAAACATTTGCCAATGATACATCTGATAAAGATTTAATTTCCAAAATATATACACAACTTACACAACTCAACACCAGGAAGACAAACAATCCAATTAAAAAATGGTCAAGAAACCTGAATAGACACTTCTCCAAGGAGGACATACAGATGGCTAATGGACATATGAAAAAATGTCCACTGTGACTAGTCATCAGAGAGATGCAAATTAAAACCATAAAGAAATATCACCTCACACCTGACAGAATGGCTGTCATCAATAAATCAATAAACGACAAGTGTTGGTTGAAGTTGAGGAGAAAAGGAAAGCTTCACTGCACTGTTGGTGGAAATGTGGATTGGTGTAACCACTGTGCAAACAGTACGGAGATACCTCAAAAAATTAAAAATGGAACTGCCTTTTGATCCAGTGATCCCATTGGAATATATATTTGGAATATATCCAAAGAATCCTAAAACACTAATCCAAAAGATATATGCACCCTTATATTCATTGTAGTGTTATTTATAGTAGTGTGATCTGGAACAGCCTAATGCCCATCAGTAGATGATTGGATAAAAAAAGCTGTGGAATATTTACCCAAAGGAATACTAGCAGCTGAAAAAAAAAGAGGGAAATCTTACCTTCTGTGACAGCATAGATGGACTTGGAGATTATTACACTAAGTGAAATAAGCCAGTCAGAGAAAGACAAATATCATATGATCTCACCTACATGTGGAATCTAACGAACAAAAATTGATGAACACAATAGAAACAGAGACACAGATACATGGAACAGACTGACTGCTGTTATAGGTGAAGGGGATGAAAGAAGGTGCAGGGACTACCCCCCCAAAATATACATAAATAATATTATATTTATTTTACTTTATATTATTTTATATATACATAACACAGAGATTCAGAGAACAACACAATCATAATTAGAGGGAAAAGGGGGTGGGGCTAGGTGGAGGTGGGGAAAGGGGAGAAAAATGGGGATGGAAAAGGACTTTGCTTGGGGTGGAGGGCAGATGATGCAGTGTGCAGATGATGTTTTATTGAGTTGTACACTTGAAACCTGTATAGTTTTGTGAACCAACGCCACCTCAACAAATTCAACTTAAAGATAAGAAGAAAATAGTGCAGGAAAAAAATGTACAATGGGGAAAATCTGACAAAATCAATTAAATTTAAATGCAGGTACACTCTAATGCCAGTATGCGCCAAACTGTTTCTTCTTCCAAGAGTAACTTCCAAAGTAATATGCATTGTTTTAGGCTGATAGCTCATAAATAAATACTTTTTTTCTAAAAACATTTAATAAAAGCACCTCTTATTTTCACTATGTTCAACAATGTCTTAACAATAGAAATTCAGCAAATAAAGATAAATACTTTGTTTTGGGAAAAATATTTAAAAATTTCTAAATGACTAAAAGTAATCTCTCTGAGTAAATAAACTTAATACTGTCCCTCTAAATTCCAGATAAACTAACAGCAGCTTCAGCCTCAGATGCTACCTCCACGTATACACAGCATAATCTCAAAGAGTACAAGAACTCACACATTCTTTCTCAGCTCTCAAATTAGAAATTCTCTTTCAAACATCATCCCACAAATCAGACAAGGAGTCTTCCTCTCCCAGGAATTGGATACCTAAACTATACACTCAATGACATAAGGATGATGATGACCACATGCATCGATGTTCATATTCCCAACACTGGTCATTCTTTTTATTCCCCCTTTACCTGTAACATTCACTTACTGAGGTTGGTGACTTCAGGTCAGGGCATTCTACCAACCCAAAGGATCTATTTCCACTTTGTCCTCTCTTTTTTCAACTTTCCAGTCTTTTTCCTGAACCAGTAATGCTAGCTCTACTCCAAGACTGCTACCTACTTTTTTTCCCTTGAGTAGCTTTCCAAATGTTCCACCTTATATATGGAATCTATTTCCTAGAAACACTCTTTTTTGAGCCAAGTAGAATTTCTGTATGTGAATTTAACATTTTGTTTTAGGCAAACCCTAGCTGTTTTATATTAGATATTTTCCATTCCTGAAATTCTCCCTTTTGATAGCAGAAGATTCACCCTGACAGAGTTCTCTCTCTCTCTATTCCTAGAATGCTGACCCTAAAAACCCTTTAAAGCTTATAACTGCTAAACTAGGCACTCTCTTCATGGGGAATTGGCCAACTAGACTGCCCTAAGTCTGGAAAGAGTGCAGTAAATTTTTAATGTGAAGAAAAAAACAGAGTAGTAGATATAATAAAACATTAATCAGTATTCTTAATTTGATAATTTGTATAATTGAGTCTAAACTCCATTACCATTTACCATTAAAATGTGAATGAATAAAGAATAACTATTCTTAAACAATACAAACAAAAGAGTTTATTGAGAAATGTTTAAAATATTCAAGCTACTTTTATTTTTTTAATTATTTTATTGTTGTTCATGTATAGTTGTCTTCTAAATGACCTTCAAATACTTTAGTAGTATCCACAACAAGATAAGTAATTCACAAGTAAAAACACATCATTTTTATTTGCTCTCTCAAGTAGTTCTCCTAAGAACCTCCTCAAGGCAGTTTTGTTAAAGATTGTGCCCTTAAAGTAATAAGCTTCACATATTTAAATATTCCATTATTCAGACTTTTCACTAATTTAGACTTACTTATCCTTTCTAAATAAGCAAGGTTACTGCATATAAACAAATACCATACTAGAGTTCATTAACTGGGCTCTTATATTTCAAATTACTATAATAAATAATGCCTTCAATAATACTCATGTTCTCAGCCTAATCATTTAATTAAGTACTTTATCAAACTCTACCAAGAGTACATTAAAAGGATGTTTAAGAAATAACATGCGAGACTTCCGGCCAAGATGAAGGCGTAGGTAGATACACTGTGCCTCCTCGCACAACCAAAATAAGGACAACAATTTAGAAACAAAAAACAATCAATATTGACAGAAAATTGAACTGTATGGAAGTCCGACAACCAAGGAGTTAAAGTAGACGCATTCATCCAGACCAGTAGGAGCAACCGAGTTGGGCGGCCAGGCTGAGAGGGGTCACAGCAAGCAGCTAGCAGACCCAGCGAGGCAGCAGATTGCGGAGGGGTGGGGTGCAGCGCACAAGATGGCTGGCAGGCCAAGCGGTCCCACATTCTAGCACAGATAAACCAGGTGAAACTGGGGAGCAAGACAGACCACGCAACCCAGGGCCCCAGCACAGGGAAATAAAGGCTCAAAACACCAATTGAAAACACCTGTGGGGGTTGAAGTGCTGGGAGGGACTCCCAGCCTCACAGGAGAGTTCATTGGAGAGACCCACAGGGTCCTAGAATGTACACAAATCCACCCACATGGGAGTCAGCACCAGAAGGGCCCAATTTGCTTGGGGGAAGCCGGGGAAGTGACTGAAACCCAGCAGAGAGTGGAGCAAGCGTCACTGTTCCCTCACCAGGACCTGTCCCCCACATACAGTATCACAACCCAGCAACTGGGTTGCCCCGCCCTGGTGAACACCTAAGGCTCCACCCCTCACTATGTAACAGATGTGTCAAGACAAAAAAAAAAAAAAATGGCCCAAACAAAACAACAGTTCAAAGCTTCAGAAAAAATACAACTAAGCGACGAAGAGATAGCCAACCTATCAGATGCACAGTTCAAAACACTGGTAATCATGATGCTCACAGAATTGGTTGAATTTGGTCACAATTTAGATGAAAAATGAAGGCTACGCTATGTAAAATCAAGGAAAATATACAGGGTACCAATAGTGATGGGAAGGAAACTGGGACTCAAATCAATGGAGTGGACCAGAAGGAAGAAAGAAACATCCAATCAGAAAAGAATGAAGAAACAAGGACTCAAATAAATGAGGAGAGGCTTAGGAACCTCCAGAACATCTTTAAATGTTCCAACATCTGAATTATAGGAGTACCAGAAGGAGAAGAGGAAGAGCAACAAGTGGAAAAGTTACTTTAACAAATAATAAAGAACTTAACTTCCCCAATCTGGCAAAGGAAATAGACTTCCAGGAAGTCCAAGAAGCTCAGAGAGTCCCAAAGAAGTTGGAACCAAGGAGGAACACACCAAGGTACATCATAATTACATTACCCAAGATTAAAAATAAGGAGAGAATCTTAGAAGCAGCAAGAGAAAAGAAGACAGTTACCTTCAAAGGACTTCCAGACTGTCAGCTGATTTCTCAAAAGAGACCTTACAGGCAAGAAGGGGCTGGAAAGAACTATTCCAAGCCATGAAAGGCAAGGACCTACATCCCAGATTGCTCTATCCAGCAAAGCTTTCATTTAGAATGGAAGGGCAGATAAAGTGCTTCTCAGACAAGGTCATATTAAAGGAGTTCATTATCACCAAGCCCTTATTATATGAAATGTTAAGGGGACTTATCTAAGAAAAAGAAGATTTAAAACATGTACAGTAAAATGATAGCAAACTCACAATTACTAACAACCACACCTAAAACAAAAACAAAAACAAAAGCAAACTAAGCAAACAGCTAGAACAGGAACAAAACCACAGAAATGGAGATCACATGGAGGGTTAGCAACAAGGGAGTGGGAGGAGGAGAGAGGGGGAAGGTACAGAGAATAAGTAGCATAGATAGCAGGTAGAAAATAGACAGGGGGAGGGTAAGAATAGTATGGGAAATGTAGAAGCTAAAGAACTTATAAGTATGACACATGGACATGAACTAAAGGGGGGAATGTGGTCGGGAGAGGGTGTGCAGGGTGGAGAGGAGTGAAGGGAGGAAATGGAAAAAATGTAATAGCGTGATCAGTACAATATATTTAAATAAATAAATAAATAAATAAATAAATGCAATAACATGCAACAACAATTAGCTTTTGGAAACTACCTTATTACAGACACAGTTAACTAATTTGGTGGTAGTTAAATCAAGTCAAATAAGCATATTCACACCATATTTAAAAATTCAATAGGCTTGTTTTCAGCTTTCAAATCTACTCTGTGTCTTGCTTATAAACCACCAGGCAGCAATGAGAAACGTAACTGTCATAATTTTAAAATAGTGTTGAAATTCTCAGTTTCTAAATTTCAGCTCTGGCTGGTGTGGCTCAGTGGATGCAGTGGTGGCCAGCAAGCCAAAGGGTCACCAGTTTGATTCCCAGTCAGGGCACATGCCAGGTTGCCAGTCAGGTCCCCAGCAGGGGGTGCAGGAGAGGCAACCACACATTGGTGTTTCTCTCCATCTCTTTCTCTCTCCCTCCCCCTTCTCTAAAAATAAAAATAAAATTAAAAATCTTTAAAAAGAGTATGTTTTAAAAAAATTTCATAGCAGAGTACTAAAACTTAAAAAATAAAACATTATTGAAATGTCAAAGAGCTACAGTAATTAAAATAACATGGTAATGGCACAGAAAACAGCAAATGAATCGATGAAACCAAAGAGTCCAGAATTTTTATCCACACACATATGTGAATTCAGTAGCTGCTAAAATGGCACTTCAAATAAGTAACTAAAGAAAGGACTAGTTGACCCTACCTAATACTAAAACAAAAAGAAATTCCAGAAAAGAAAAGAGAATTAAAACTTTAAAAAATATATTTAAAATTATTAAAAGAAAACTGCAGAGTGCTGGGAAAATGGAGACAACTGTATTAGAACATTAATAAAAAATGATTTAAAAAGAATTTTAAAAAACTGTAGAAAACATTCTTCTAGTGCTTGAGATGAGAAGAACTTGTCTCAATCAAAACAAGGCAAAGTACAGAGAATTTTCAAGCCAGTGAAACTACTCTGTTTGATAGTATAATGGTGAATAAATGTCATTTTACATTTGTGCAAACCCAAAGAATGGACATCGAGAGTGAACCTTAATGTAAACTATGGACCCTGGGTAATAATGATGTTTCAACATAGGTCCATCAGTCATAACAAATGTACTCTGGTGGAGGATGTTGATGATGGGGGAGGCTATGTACATGTGGGGGCAGCAAGTATATAGGAAATCTCTGTACCTTCCACTTAGTTCTGCTATGAATTTAAAACTGCTCTAAAAAATAAAGTCTATTCAAATTTGTAATAGCATAATCAATTATTATTGAGAAGGATTAGGAAGAGAAATGTTCTGTATACAGAACATTCTTATTGCTTGAAGTTTTTACCATTACTATACCTTCCTTAAAAGTTTTTCTTAGTGCCCTGGCTGGTGTGGTTCAGTGGATTGAGGACTGGCCTGTGAACTAAAAGTCTGCAGGTTTGATTCCTGGTCAGGGCACATGCCTGGGTTGCAGGCCAGGTCCCGGTTGGGTGTGTGTGAGAGACAACCCATTTATGTTTCTCTCACCCACACATACACATTGACGTTTCTCTCCCTCTTTCTCCCTTCCTTTCCCTCTCTCTAAAAAATAAATAAAACCTTTACAAATATTAGTTGAATAAATTAAGAAAAAAAAACACAGATTAACCCAAATAGGCAGAAGAATGGTCCTAACAGGTATCAAATAAAAATTTTTTTCCTTTGCAAAAAAAAATTTAAAAAAAATAAAATGTAAATTATAATATAATTTTATCTATAGAACAGGCAATTAAATATGTCAAATCTAAAAAACTTTCAAATGATATAAATGAGGATGTCACTTTTTCCATGACATTTAATAATTACATGATTTTTAAAGTAGAACTAAAATTTTGATCAGTAGTCAGATGTTAATTAAAATTATTGTGGTCACTGCAAAATATATATAGAGAGATAGATATCTATATCTATGCATATATATATATCAAATCATTATGTTGTATGCCTGAAACTAATACAATGTCATACATCAATTATACATAAATTTTTTAAATAATTTGATCAGCAGTAAATCTTATACCTTTGCTTCTTTGAGTTCCTTGTTGGCAGTATCCACTACAAAGTTTTTCTCTTTTTCTAGTTGCTCTGTTAATTGGTCAATTTTAATCAATTCTTTACAAAGATGCTCATTGTGGCTGGTTAAATCGTCTATCTGACTGCTTACCACCTCCTTACTATCCAAGAGTTTCCTAACATATTCTTCCAAGCAATGATTGGTCTGTTTGAGATCTTCAATCTGTTATAATTGGAAAGAAAATAATAAAATTAAAATATTTCCTTAGCTTCCATTTGAGGAGTACAACTAGATGAGGTATCAGAAATGCAGGTTTGCCTGCCTGGTAAGGAGACTCAATTACATATCTTTTTTACTTTATGAATGTTGTGCCATGTGAATATTTTCCCTATCTGAAAAATATACCAAATGAAAATTTAAAGGTTAGCTATATCTTTTAAGATAATTTACAGTTTAATAAAAAACAAATTAATTACTATTGATTTTTAACCAAACTATTAGAAAAATTGTCAAATTCATATCTGCAAAAAAGAAACCACAGTCTTAAATTATTTATTTTTAATAATTAGTGTCATCTATTAGGCATTCTTTATAAGTAAATTTCTATTTATTGTTATCAAAACATGTTAACTCTCTAGAAAAGTCCTTTTGAACATATCAATAACTTGCTTGACTAAGCTAAATACCAAATCAATCAAGTATTTGCTGACTAAGGTAGAGGACCACAGCTTTCCTTCCCAGCCCACTAACCATCAAGGGATGAAGAAAAGGGCCTTTCTATCATGAAGGTATCCAAATATTAGACCCATTGAATGATGATTATATGCCACGAACTATGTTAAATTCCAAAGATACAAAGCTAGGTTGGGTACCTGCACTCAGAGAATTCATTGCTTACTTGAGAAAATATAATTACAATATTTTAAATGCCATAAAAGAAATATCTATGAAATAAAGTAGTGGCACAAA
Source organism: Anoura caudifer (assembly GCA_004027475.1). Classification (NCBI taxonomy): domain Eukaryota; kingdom Metazoa; phylum Chordata; class Mammalia; order Chiroptera; family Phyllostomidae; genus Anoura; species Anoura caudifer. The sequence goes on along the minus strand of PVKU01001714.1, from coordinate 197,981 downwards.
GATCCTTTTCCATAGCATTTGTCTCTCATTGTGTATTTAACATTTATTGAGCACCTACTATATTCAAGGTACTGTTTGAGTGCCTTCTAGAAGATGTACAAAGACAAAAGAAAAAAGTCTTAATCTTTGAAGATCATCTTAAATTGCTAAATCCTTCATCTAATTTTATATTTCGTTCTAACATTATTCTTGCCCTGACCTTGCCCTTTTCAAGTAACTACATAGTTCCCAATTAATTTGGGAATTATAGTTCCCAAATTCAACACAATTTTCTTTAAAAACATAAATTTTATCTATAACTTGTCACTATACAATAAAATCCTAAAGCTTGTAAACTATATTTAACTGTACTACAATAACATTTATTACACTCAATACATACCCAGAAGCAATATAAAAGCCATTATTTTAATCCCACTCTCCCTTTGCCATTTTTAATGATCAAATCCAGGAAACCAGAAAAAGTCTGAAGAATTTTTTAAAGAGCCTGGCTGGTGTGGCTCAGTGGATTGAGTGCCAGCTTGCAAACCAAGGGGTCACTGGTTCCATTCCCAGTCAGGGCACATGCCTGGGTTGTGGGCCAGGTATCCAGTAGAGGGCACATGAGAGACAACCACACTTTGATGTTTCTCTCCCTCTTTTTCTCCCTCCCTCCCCTCTGTCTATAAATAAATAAATAAATAAAATCTTTTTTTTTTTAAAGAGTGTGGGGGGACAGGGGGTTGCAAATAGACTTATTTCCTTAGCTGAGTCCTTTATCACACTAGCCTGAATTTTTAGCAATACCTCCTAGTCTCTTCTCCTTTGGCCTTCTCCCATATACAGATAAAAAATCTTTGAAAACAAAAAATATGAGGGAACTCCTGTAACCTGTGGTGCTTCAACACACTGATAATGAGGTAAAAGAATGCCATTTGTGATCCCAGCCCTACTGACCTATCCAGCCTAACTACCCACCATACCCAGTACAGACCTAAGCTTCAGACATACTTTGCAGAAAACAATCTCACTAAACTTATTTTAAAACCTGTACTAGGGAAGTTATTGAAAATCTTATATACTATGTTACTGAACCCTTTTTTATAAGAATCCTCAGGGAACACTTAGTTCTCTGAGATATTTCAGGAATGTAGTTCTTTTGGAAAGCCAGTTTGTTCCTACACTATGGACTGTGAATTATTTAAGTAAAATTTCCTTTTTTGCCTTTGCCTCTAGGAATTTTAAAGCCAATCTGCAGCCAATTTCTAGCAACTACTACAGAGGTCTGTGGAATGACTTTCTGTCTGTTTGCTATTCTCATCCCATGCTTTCACCAAGTTTTATTTCCCCCATTCTTATTATCTAAGCTATTTTCATTACTACTATTTTTAAACTATAGGATGTGGGATAAACAGATAAACTTCAATCTATCTATTCTATATGTTACTTTGTCTTTGTTCATAACTTCTACAGTGCCACATTTCTGAGCAACTAGAATACACTATAAATTTTTGAATACACTAAATTTAGAATACACTAAAAAAAAAGATTTGCTAATCTTCCACTGTACTAGGAGAGATTAAAGGCTCTTCCTCTCTGTGCTTCCATAAAACCTCTTAGTTTTATCTTAGTATTTTATAAGGTGTATTATAATCATTTTTCACTTCCCTGTTGCCTCCACTAAATTATAAGCAACTTTAAAGGGATGTTTCTAATTTCTTATTCAGCATAACTCTTATTTTTGTATCATTATATATCTAGTACATAACAGATTATCATTAGGTAAATAAAGCAAATAAATTATAAATAAATGCATGAACGCTCCCCTCACCTCTGACATCAACTTCTACTTTCACACATTTCCAAGACACAAATACTTTAGAAGAGGCACTCTAGAGTAGTAGAAGGGATGTGGGCTTTGGACTAAGGCAGGCAGGTTTAAATCCTGCGCAGTCCTTTACCGGTAATTTAACCTCGGGCAATTTACCATATTTTCTTGATCCTAAGAGGTGCATCTTGACTTCAGAAAAAATAAATGGAAGCCTCTTGAGTCTCATCTGTTAAATGGAGAGAATATCTACAATTTGCAGGGTTGTATATAAAGAGATATTAAAGTTCAAGTAAAATTTCTGGCAGATAATACGTACCCAAAAAGTAGCTTTTCTAATAAATTTTTTTAAAAACTTTTATTTTGAAATAACTTGAGTCACAGTAAGTTGCAAACAGAGAGCTCTCATGTGCCCTTTGGGGGTAACTTGGTTTCCCCCAATAGTAGTTACATCTTAATTATAGTACAGTATCAAACCCAGAGATTTAACTTAGGTATAATGTGTGTGTATTGTTCTATACCATTTTATCACATGTATATTATAACTACCACCTCAATAACACAGAACTATTCCATCACCACAAAGATTGCCCTCCTGTTACCCCTGTATAGTCACACCCTCCCCTCCCAATCTGTAACTTTTTTAGGGAGCAGGAAATTGGATTTATTGGTGGCTGTATGTAAAGAGGGGGCAGTGCTAACGTTCTCAAGAGTATAGAGAGAGGGTCCACTATTTGTCTGGGGGGGCCATGATTATGGATATATTTGATCCCAGTAACTTAGGATGAACTGTTTTTCAGCCACCATACCTTCATATTCATCTACATTAAACTTAGTAAAGCCCGACTTCTTGGAGATGTGGATCTTCTGGCATCCAGGTAACTTAAACTTGGCCCTGTGTGGGGACTCATTCACATGCTCTTTGTTCTGCAACTTGGTGTGGATGGACACAATGAGTTGGCCAATATGGACCCTGGCCACTGGGCCCTGGGGCTTTCCAAAAGCACCCGTACAGATTGGGAACAGCATGAAATCAGACATGAATGTTCACTGGAAAGGGCTGTCTCCAAAGTCCCTTAGGGCAACCCATACAAGCAACAGGCTACATACACTACTGAGGAGGATGCTGCTGTTTGCAGCTATTGTACACTGGGCTCCCATTGGGGAAAAGAGCATGGTCAGCCTAACTATAGACCATCTTTAACTCTTAGCAACCACTAATCTCTCTAATTGTGTCATTTTGAGAACATTATATAAATTAAACCATGTGATACAGATCATAATATGTGATCTTTGGCTATCGGCTTTTCCTCTCAGCCCAATGCTCTTTAGATCTAACCAAGTTAACAACTTGGATCAATAAATACTTCATTCCTTCTTATTGCTGAGTAATATTCATTCCATGGTATGGATTATCAGTTTGTTTAATCATTTACCAATTAAGGGAAACTTTAATTGCTTCTAGTTTTTGGCTATAACAAATAAAGCTGCTATGAACAATTGTATACAGATTCTTGAGTGGACATAAGTTCTTGTATGGTCAATTGTACATTTACCTTTGTAAGAACTAAAATATTTTCCCAGAGTGGTTCTACCATTTCTCAGTCCCACCAGGAATGTATGAATGATTTCAGTTTCTCTTCATCTTTGCCAGCATTTGGTATTGTCACTATTTTTAATTTTAGCTGTTTTTATAGGTATGCATTATCTTGTGATCTTAATCTGCATTTCCCTCATGTTTAGAATGGCTAAACACCTTTTTATGTGTTTGCCAACCATATATCCTTCTGTGAAATACCTTTTCATGTCTTTTGCTCATATTCTAATTATATTATTTGCTTTTTACTCTTCAGTTTTGATGAGTTTTTCATGTGTTCTAGGTATGATTCCTTTGGCAGAATATGGTTTGTAGCTTGTTTTTTTTTTATTCTATTAACAGGGTCTTTCATAGAGCAAAAGACTTGAATATTATGAAGTCAAACTTAATCATTTGACTCATGCTTTTGTTGTCATTTCTAAGAATTCTTCAGCAAGCCCAAAGTCCTGAATATTTTTTCCTGTTACCTTCTACTTAGTTTTATATTTTATACTTAACTCTATGATATATTTGTAATTAATTTTTGTTTAAGGCATGAAGTTTAGAACTAGGCTTATTTTCTTCCCCTAAAAGATATCCAATTGCTCCAGCAGCATTTGTTGAAAAGACTATCTGTCCTCATCAAACTGCATTTACACCTGTCAAAAATAATTTGGCTGTGCTTGTGTAGGCTATTTCTGGATTCTCTATTCTGTATTATTGATGTATGTGTCTATATCTCTTGCAATACCTCTTGCAAAATGAATGATTATTCATTTTTTGCAATCAAGAAGAATGACTCCATTCTTTTTCAAATTGCTTTTTCTGGGATTTTGATGGGCATCACATTAAATCAGTATTATTGATTTGGACAGAATTGACATCTTTACTATATTGAGGCTTCCAATCCATGATCTTGTCTTTCCACTGGTTTAAATCTTTGATTTCATTAGAAATTTGTATTTTCAGAATATGGACTCATACTTATTTTGTTAGATTTATATCTAACAATTCCATTTTCTACTTGAGTAATTGTTGATTACTAATACACAGAAAAATAACTAATATGATTGTCTTGTGTTCTGACCTTGCTGAAGTCATTTATTAGTTCTGGTTTTTGTACTGTAGATTTCATCAGATTTCCTAAATAGAAGAACATGCCATCTACAAACAGGAACAGTTACTTCATTTCAGATCTGCATACCTTACGACCTTTCAACCTAGCTATATCATTATACTGAAAGGGAATTTTTTTATAGACAGTATAAAGCTGGGTGATGTTTTTTCAATCCACTCTGCCAGTTTCCATCTTTTAATTGGGTATATTTAGACTATATGTATTTAATGTAATTACTTTTATGATTCAAGGTAACTTTTTTGTTCACATCTGTGTTTTGTTTTTGCTGCCTTCCTGTGGATTACTTGAACATTTTTTAGAATTCCATTTTGACTTATCTACAGTGTTGTTGAGTATATCTCTTTGTATGGCTTTTTAGATGTTACATTATATATCATAACTTATTACAGCCTACATTTTACCAGTTCAAATGCTCCCTTTACTCTCCTCAATTAATAAAATGTCTTAAATATTCCCCTACATGCATGGAAAACTACATTTGATAAATATAATTTAGATAACTAGAAAAAAATCTATTGCATTTACCCATATTTTTGCTCTAAATGTTGTTCTTCCTTCCTAGTCCTCCAAGACTACTCTTAACACTTTCTTCCTAGATTCCTTTTGCTATTCTTTTAGGGTAGCTTTTCTGGCAACAAATTCCATTAGCTTTCTTCATCTGAGAATGTCTTGATTTCCCCTTCCTTTTTAAAGTATACATTCATGGATACAGAATACTGGGGTGACATTTTTCTTCCAGCACTTGAAAAATGTTGTACCACTTCCTTCTGACCCCATGTTTTCAGATCTATGTCATTTGAATTGTTGTTCCCCTCTACATAATGAATTATTTCTCTGGTTTCTTCAGGAATTTATTTTTGTCTTCAGTATTCACAAGTTTAAAGTGTCTTAGCCATAGATATCTTTGGGAGACTCCAGGTAGGCATTCACTTACCTTCTTTAACGTCTTATGTCTTTTGCCAAATTTGGAGACTATTTAGCCATTATTCCTTCAAATACCTTTTCAGCTTCACCCTTTCCTACCTATCTTGCTGGGACTACAATGATCCAAATGTTTTATCTCTTGTTATGGTTCCACTTGTTCTGAGCCTCTGTTCATTTTTTCAATCTATTTTCTCTCTGTTGTTCAGGTAATTTCTATTTTTCTATTCTCAGGTTCACTGATTCATCCCTCTTCTATGTATTTTGTTGCTTGAGAACACTGAGTTTTAATTTCAGTTACTGTATTTTTTGTTGCAATGAAACACACATACCACAAAGTTTGCAATTATGGCCATTTTTATGTGTACAATTCAGTGGCATTAAGGATATTTACAATATGCAACCATTCTATATCCATTTCCAGAACATTTTCATCACCCCAAAATAGAAAACCCTGTACCCATTAAACAAAACCTCCCTATGAATTTTCCTTTTCTAGGTACCTTGTGTTAAGTGCAATCATAAAACATTTGTCCTTCTCCCTCTGCCCTGCTTTATTTCCCTTAGCATGTTTTGAAGACTCATCCATGTTGTAGAACCATGTTGTAGTACTGTATCAGAATTTTATTCTTTTTAAAAGCTGAATAATATTCCTTTGTATGTATGTATCACATTTTATTTATCCATTCATCTGTTGGTAAACATCTGGGTTGTTTCTACTTTTTTGCTATTGTTTAATGCTGCTATGAACACTGATGTGCAAATATTTTCTTTCTTTTGACAATAGCTACCCTAAAGGGTATGAAGTGGTTTTAACTTGCATTTCTTTAGTGGTTACTGATGTTGAGCATCTGTTCACATGTTTATTGGCATGCACATCTTCTTTGGAGACATATGTATTCAAGTCCTTTGCCCAGTTTTGAATTTTTTTTTTTATTGTTGTTGCTGAGTTGTAGTAGTTCTCTATATATTCTAGATATTAATCCCTTATCGGATATATGATTTGGAAACATTTTCTCCTATGCATTTTTTTTAATCCTCACCTGAGGAAATGAAAGCTCCATTGATTTTAGAGAAAGAGGGAGGGGTTGAGAAAGAGAAAGACAGACAGAGATAGACATAGACGTAAGAGAGAAACATCAATCAGTTGCCTCCCGCACATACCCCGATCAGGGACTGAACATGCAACCTAGGCATGTGCCCCAACAGGATATCAGACCCACAAACTTTTGTTGTATAGGAAATGCTCCAACCAACTGAGTCACCTGGCCAGGGCTCCTAATGCATTTTTAATAGTCTTTACTTTTTTACAACAGTTTTAGATTTATAGAAAAATTGATCAGGGATTACAAAGATTTCCCATATACTTTTTCTCCCACCCCCAAACGTATACACACACACTCAGTTTCCCCTTATTTACATGTTGTAATAGTGCAGTTACAATAGATACACCAACACTGATAAAACATTATTAACTGAAGTCCATAGTTTACTTTTGAGTTCATTTTTTGGGTTGTAGATTCTATGGGTTCTGACAAATGTATAATGACACGTATCCATCATTATTGTATCATACAGAATAGCTTCACTGCCCTAAAAATCACATGTGCTCCACTCCACATCACCCCCACCCTCCACATCCTGACAACCAGTGATTTTTCTTAGGTCTCTATGTTTTGTCTTTTCCAGAAGATCATATAGTTGGAGTCATAGAGTATATAACATCTTTAGATTGGCTTTTTTTTTTCAACTAGCAATATGCTTTCAAGGTTCCTTCATATCTTCTGGGGGCTTGATAACTCATTTCTCTTTATAATTCCATTGTATGGATGCTCCACAGTTTATCCATTCACTTACTGAAGAACTTGGTTGCTTCCAAAATTTCTACTTGGTTCTTCTTTGTATCTTTTATTTCTTTGCTGAGATTTTCTATGTTCTTGTGTGTGTCTCAGGCAGGCCCAAAATTGCTTGCTGAAGCATTTATAAGATGGCTGATATCTTGACTATCTTTTCTCATTGAAATTGAGATCTTCCTGATTCTTGGAATGAGGAGTGATATTTTTTCTTAATTGTAACCTAGTATTCTAAGACTCTGGCTCTGGTGTTTTAGTAGGCCTCCTATAACACTGCTCCAGCTACAAAAAAGGGATACTCACTTGTTCCTACTAAGTGGGATGAGGTCCAATTTCTACCTAAGTTTCCATGGACACCTGAAAAAGGTGTGGCTCCTTGTTACTGCTAGGCAGGATGGAAGTTCAGGCTCCTCACTAAGCCAATGCTGACACCACAATAGCTAGGAAGAACAGAGGTACCTCATTACTACTCTCACGTGTCCTCCACTGCTACTGTGGGTGAGTGAACTTGTTAATGCTTCTGAATGCTGGGTCATGGCAAAAGCCCTAACTCTGCATTATGTCTCCACTGACACCACTCCAGCAAGGAGGAAAGGTGGCACCTCTTACTAGCAGGTGGGGCTAGATGTACAAGCTTCCCATATGGTTTCCTACTGACACTATGGAGTTGGAAACTTCCCTTACTACATTGTGGGCACAGAAGTCTTGGTTTCCAACTCAGCCTTCCTCTTTGACACCACCTTGTTGGAATGGGGAACTTAACGTGACAGGTGGGGGGGGGGGTGATATGAGGTGCAGCTGGGGCTCCTTGTTACAGCCTGGAAGGGAAGAAGTTGAGGCTCTTTAGTTAGCCTTGACTGGCAGGAATGGGCTATAGTTTTTTCCACTGTGTTGCTTAGAGCAGGCAGTTGTCATCCAAAAGTAGTCTGCCTTGCTAGCCTGTCCCTTTCCTAATCCCTTGGTTAGAGAGAGATGGCCTTTCTGAGATCTTTTTTTGTCTGTACCTACTGTTGTTTCTGAGAGCCAGTTTTTCCTACACTGTCTGCAATATGTGAAACAAAAAGAAAATCCAGGAACTCACTAATGTGTCATTCATTGTGTGTTGAGGTCCCTAGCCAGGTTTCCTTCTTCCTCCCACCTTGCAGTGTTCTATGTTTGCTTTGCACATAATGTTCAAAGGTTTTAGCTGTACTTAGTAGAAGGAATAGGGAAAAGTAAGTCTATTCCCTCTTACTAGAAAGGCAGTTTCTTTTAATGGCCTTTATTAATCAGCTACACCATGTATCCGGCACAAGAAGAAGAGAAACAGTACTGAACATGACATTCAGAGAATTAGGTTCAAATCCTAGCTAACTTGGGATTTCAGAGAAATCCTAGCTTTGTCACTTGCTAGTCCAGTATCATAATTCTTTAACCTCTTGGAACTTCAGCTTCCATGTCTATAAAATAGAAGTAACATCACTATTTCACAAGATTGGGATGATGTAAGATTATGTACTTGAAAGCATCTAATACAACATCTGGCACATAGTTTGCACTCACTGACTCTTAATCTATGTGTATCAAAATGGTTAAGATGAAAATGAAATGATTTTAGACCCATAAAAAGAAAAACATAAAATCAGCACTGAATTAACATTTATTCTCCATCTTCTTATTTTAAAATAGGTCCCAGCCCAAATTAATTCAGGGAAATACATATGTAAATTAAATGTAACCTGTAATTTCAGTGTAGAGATGAATTTATCTTGATTTCTCACTTCTTGTTCTAGCTGAAGAGTATTCTGGTTTTTTTCAGCTTCAGAAAATGGAGCCCCTAGACCAAAATCATGTTCTTTGGTGGTAACCTAATGGAAAGAATGGGGATAATACCAAAGCATTCAGTTTAAAACAGCTTTGTAATTTCTCGCAACAATCAATAAATTTGAAAATTAAGCCCTGGCCAGGGAGCTCACTCCCTACAAGCCAAGTCTGCAGGTTTTGGTCAAGGCACATACAAGAAGCAACCAACGAATGAATAACTGAAACAACAAAATGATGTTTCTTTCTCTCTCTAAAAAGTATTGAAAATTAACATTTTTTAGATACATTTTCAATTGTTTTTAACCTTGTCACACTAGCAAAAAGGATTTCAGCAAGTTTTACTTTCTTAAAATTTTACTTTTTCTGTGTTTTCCAAATATAAAACTACAACACTGAACATGCTGCTTTTCAAAAAAGACATATTCCATCCTATCCCCTTGGTAATTACTGTTCTAAGGAAATACTGGATCAACAGCAAATTCAGCAGTCTACCTCTAGGCCTGTATTTTCCAATACAGTAGCCACTAGCTACCTGTTTATTGTTGCTTTTGTATATTAACAAAAAGATCTGCTATCCATATCACAAAGGAAAGACCTCCCTAATGTATAATTCCTATAAATAAAAAAGGGAAAAAAACACCCTAGTAGAAAAATTGGCAATGAATATGGTTATTTACATACATGGCTTTTAAATAGATTTAAAGATATTCAATCTCACCATTTAGAGGAATACAAATTAAAACAACACTGGATACCATTTTTAAACTATCACATTGGCAAAGATAAAATAGTTGGATATATAACTTGGCATTCTTATATATCACTGGCGGCAGTGTAAATTGACACAGTATTTATGGAGAACAATTACATAAAATCTAGCGACATTACAAATACACAGAGCTTCTATACAAATAATTCCATTTCTAGGAATTTTCCCAAGTATTATTTGTACATGTGCAAAACAACAAGATATTTCACTTAAACATACTGTACATATTACTCCACACTGTTTTTGTACTTGACAATGTATCTTAGAAATTGTGTAATTCAGGGAACTAAGTGTTCTTTCCCTGAATCACAGCTGCCTTTACGCTAAGGAAGAGAATATGCCAAAGTATCCTAGATCTCTCCTAGCAACACAACTGTTATTCTCCAAAATCTAGTGCTCAGGAAATTATAGGATCAGGGTTCCCCAGTCACTGACCTTGTGTTACACCCTGTTTAATTCAGCACTTAGCAGTGTGACAGATCTATCTTCCTTTTTATCTTGCCCTAAACAAGACACAAATCTACTTTTCTGTTCTTCATTCCAGCAGTTATTGACTCACTTGGAACTTAAGCATTAGATCCCACAGAGTATTTCTAATAATGAATGATGGCCTTTATGGGGTAGGATAAAATCCTAACTACCATTTCTTACACAGCTTCTGTTGAAAAATATGTTCCTACTTATAAACATTTGACTTAGAATAATGGATTCAAATGACTCCTCACTATAGCAGTAATTTTCAATTTTTAGTGAATATACAAGCCACTTGGGAACCTTGATAAGATGAAAATTTTTATTCTAAAAAGCTGCTCAGTGATCCTTATTTTGCTAGCACAGAGAGTAGACCCATAAAAAAAAAACATAAAAGCAGCACTGAATTAATATTTACTCTTCATCTCCTTATTTCAAAATAGGTCCCAGCCCAAATTAATTCAGGGGAATTAAGTGAAGTCTAAACCTGTCTAGCATTCAAAGTTCTTCATAATTTGGTCCCTTCCCACATCTCCAATTTTATCTCCTACTTAACACCTCCAAGAATCCCTCTATTAAAGACAAACTGTTCCAAACTACTCCACACATTCTTTATACATTCAAAAACATGTTATCTTTTATTCATAAGCCTTGCCCTCACACTCTTCTCCATTCAACTAAAGACACTTCTAAGGTTCAGTTTAAATTTCATATTCTCTAGGAGGTTTTCTGTCTTCTCCATTGAATAGTGATCACTTCTTCAATGAGACTTCTATATATATTGGTTACAGTATATCTTCTTCATAAGGTATTAAAATATTAAGAACAAGCAAGATCCCAGAGCTCTCTGTATTCCCCCCAATCTGCACAGAGTTGTTTATATAATAGGAAGATGTCATAAAAATTTCAAGAGGTTGATAAAGAAGCAGTGTACTAAAGCAAATAAAAATGAATTTTCCCTCGTCTCTTTGGTAAACTCAACAGTCAAGTGGGGACTCTATCAAATTATCTATCAAACTAATCTAGAAATTAAAAGTAGGAAGAGGCCAAGAGATTACCTGACAATTTTGAGTAATCATATTAACATTGCTACTTTCCTTGCACTAGCTTCAGAGGCAATAAAAAGGGAGAGAATCAATATATCTGAAATGCCCATACCTAGCCTGCCACCTGAATATCTTCCACATTCCCATGATCTCTAAATGGAACTATGAATGCAACAAATTTCCTGTATAAATCCCAGAGAATGCAAGTAAAAGTACTGTGCAAGCAGTAAATTGTTATCATGAACACCAAAGCTAGAATCACAATCATTCTCCAGTGGGAAGTAACATAGCAAGCATTGGGGTTAAGAGCATGTTCATTATGTTCCTTAGCATCAGACTGCTAGTCTGATGCTAATTGTGCTAGTTCTGCTGCTTCTTAGCCGCATGACTATAGGCAAGTTATTTCTCTGGCCATGGCTTCATCTATAAAATAGGAATGATAACAGTACTTGCCTCAAGGAGCTATTGTGAGGTTTAAATGAGTTAATATACATAAAGTACTTAGAAAAGTGCCTGGCAAAAATAAGTGCTATATATATATTTATTATTAACAATTACTATTATTACACATTCCTCTCACTGACTCAACTTACTAATTGGCCATCAAGTCCTACTGATCTTTTCACTAAAAACTCTCTCAAATATACTTCTTCCATCCCTATCACTGTTTCAGTTCATACTTGACAGAGTCACATTAATTTATTCAATTATCAAACAAATATATAAATAGCTAGAATGATGATGAACCAATATGGAAAACAAATAAAAAGCTGTAATTTCAACCCTCAATAAATCTAGGGAAGTCCAGAACAAATAAGTCAGAAATTATAGTACAGCATAATTAGTGCCACATCAGAGGAACACACATAGATGCTAAGGGAATATAGAGAAAAGTACTACAAAAAAGTATTTCTGAGTTCTACTTCCCTTCAAAAGACTTAGAATATAAAAACTATGAACATACGCCTATCGGAACACTAATAAACACATTATATTGTGTTTATTGGATGTCCACAGCCATTATAACTTTAACATGTCTAAAACAGACCTCTAATTCTGCTCTCTGCAATTCTGCTCTCTACTCTACATCTACTACATTCCTTCCCATGTCAAATTGCACTATCATTTGGTCAGTGCCTAAGGTCAAAAAACTAAGGAGTTGTCTTTGTTTCATCTTTCCCTGACCCCTGTTAATCTATCAATAAGCCCTGTTGGTCCTAACTCCAAATCCACCCACTTCTCTGCATTTTTATTACCATCTCCATGTTTCAAGTCACAATGATCTCCCACATGGATAACCAACAACAGTTTCCTAACTGATCTTTCTGCTTCTACTATTGCTCCATAAAACTATTTTCCAAACTGAAATCAAATAATCACTTTAAAATAATATCCTGCTAAAAAACACTCCAATGGCTTCCCATTGCAATTAGTATAATTTCCAAATGTTTTAAGGTCCTGTGTGATTTGGCCCTTGCCTTCACTTCCCAAAACAGACCTTGTACTTACACTCTGTTCACCAACAAGCTTTATTGGTTTTCTTTCTGATCCTCCACTGTGCCAATATTATTCTATTTTGAATCTTCTGTCCCAGCTTTGCCTCTGCCAGAAACACTCTCCCTGAGCCCTTTTCATTGCTGGCTCCATCTTACCCTCAGCCCAGGTCTTCCGTTGAAATGTCAGAGGGTCTGCCCTGACTTCTTACTTAAAGTAGACTCTTTCCTACTCATTCTCTTATTAGGTTATTTACACTTATACTATTTGAAATTATATCATTTATTTCTTCACTTGTCTATTCCCCTTCTAGAATGTAAGCTCCAAGAGATCTAGACTATTATCTAATCACTGTTACATCTCTCTAATGTCTACAAATGTGCTCGGCACATAATTGGTACTCCATCCTGGCTGGTGTGGCTCAGTGGATTCAGTGCTGGCCTGTGAACCAAAAGGTTGCTGGTTTTATTTCCAGTCAGGGCACATTCCTGGGTTATGCGCTAGGTCCCCAGTTGGTGATTGACATGTTTGTTGTACATCAAGGTTTCTTTCCCTCTTTGCTCTCCCTTACCCTCTCTATAAAAATAAATAAATAAAATATTTTTTAAAAATTGTACTCAATAAAACATTTTTAAAATAATCAATTTTATTGATTGGAATAAAGTAGTTTTAATGGTAGGGATGAGGTGAAAGTAAATTTGATGAGGGCTAATAAATAAATTAGTAGTAATAAAAAGGAAACAGAAAATGTAGACTTGTTTTGGGAAGTATCATTGTGAGAAGAGTGGTGGAATGAAAGTTAGAAGACCAAGGTTGTAGAAGCAACATTACAAAAGAAGAAAAACTTGTTTCTTAATTCTCTTTACATCAAGGAAGGCTTCCAGAATTAAACAAAAGCCCCAGGTCCTCTTCTAAATACAAACACATACAAAACTTTACAATTTCAAGGGATTCAAGAACTCCCTAAATTCTTGTTCTCCAGGTTAAGATGCCCTATAGTGTAAGCACAATGAAGATTGTAAGACATGGGTTTATGTTAACTAATGGAGAAAGGCCACTGGGTTAACAAAAAGGAAACCCAGGTAAAAGGTGTGCACTGTTCTCTGAGACAAGAAAGAGAAAAGCAAGGTCAGGGAAGATTAAGATGAGAAGTAGAAATCTGAAGATCTCTCTGCCTGGTAGCATTTTAATTTTTCATTGAAAATGGAAGTTAAATCATGTGCTAAAAAGTATCATCTGTGTTGAGCAAAAATCAGGTATATAACATGTGCTCAACAAATGTCTACTAAACATTTTGACAGAATAATTGAAACTACTGGAGTATTTTATATAGGATTCTGAATTCTAGTCCCACAATAGGTCAACTTGTTTTCTTTTTATAAAATTGTTTGATAAACAAATGTTTATTTGTTTGACTGATAAACGCTTTGAAGTAGGAAGGAATACCCTCACTTACAGAAAGATATAGAGAACCATACAAAATTTTGAATAATTTTGACATAGTTTTTTTTGTTGTTTATAATAAATATAAGTGAAAAAATGTTTTGGGAATTCACTTCAAAAAAAAAAACAGTAAATCCACAATGTTTAACCTTTTTTATGAAAAAGAAGTAATTTCTCCTAGTCATTCCATTTAAACCCCAAATCCTCATTTCTCTTCAATTCCAATTATACTGTAAAGAAATAACTTATCTTTTAGAAGAGCATAAATAAATGGCCTTAGGAGAGATACCACTTATCAAGACCTCTTGGAAAGATAAAGGTTTAAATAGCTGTTTTCAAAAGGCTTTTCTGAACTTGTGAACTAAAAGAATTGAATGATATATAAATTAATGTTAGTAGCATAACTAAGACATAGAACTGCCTTACTAACTAGCTCACTTTAAAAGATTATCATGGGAAAAAAAGATTAACATGAGGTACATGTATATGAAAGTTCATGTATATGGGGTTCATGTATATGAAAGGGGCTGAGTGTTGTTCACATTTACCAAAAACTGTAAAATCTTTAATGTTCACCAAGAGAAGAGTAGATAAACAGTGTTACACTCTTACAATAGAACACTAAACAACAAACCATAAGCAACAAGGATAAATCTTTAAATCAATGTTGAGTAAAGAAGCAAAATGCAAGGAAATACTTGGCAGAATTCCATTTATATAAAGTTCAAAAACAAGTCAAACTAGAATGTGCATGTTCACATATAAAGATGAAAGAACTATTAAAAATATAAAAAACAAGGAAGTGGCTACTGTAGTGGCCACAACCGGGTATGTGATGGGAAAAGAGAATAAATAATAACACCTGCTCTAACTGCCTCTGTATCTGGAGTACTTTAAAAGTGAATTATCCTGAAACAAAGTGCACTAAGCAACTAAAAAGGAGGACAAAAAGAGAGCCCAGAAAATCTCTACAACTTATTATATGCTGGGCTAACGCAGTTATTTTTTTTTTTCAGAAGATAAACAAAATAGCATATATTTGGGAAGGTGCCATTAACTAATGGCACCTTAATAAAGTTTATTATTTAAAATAAATACTATATTAATGTACCTTCTTAATTATGTCACTAATTTATATTGATTTAGTTCATTGATTAAGATACAAACAAAAAATCAGTTTTATTCTGGAGGCAGATTTCAACGATGTGACACTTTCCGTTTATAATTACAACTAACCTGTTTTCTACTTTTTAAAAATCAATCGTTATTCTATTTATGTCCTTATAAGTAAAACAACAACAACAAAAAAAGAAGTGTAGTTGAAATGCCGATAGAGGAAATTTAAAAGACGGAAATCCTGAAATATAAGGGCATGTGAAGGAAGAAATACTGTGGGACACTATCATCTTTGCAGTTTTCCTGAAGCTGCGATCCTTGACTTGATTTAAGAGAAAAAAAAATGTATTCCTATGCGTATTTAGGTCTATGATCGCCTCAGTTATTCATTTTGTCTCAAGTATTTTTCCAAATAAAAATCAGCTTGCCCTGCCTTTCCTACTGAAATAATGATATGAGAAGTTTATGCAAATGCCTATGTAATCTCGGCCTCCCAAAGTCTGTAAAGAGGCTTGCTTAGAAGTGAGGTTGAGAGTTAGGATGAGCCAGGTTTAACTCCCAAATCTCTGACTTCCAATTTCCACGGCTCCACTCCAGAGCGTTTCTACTCCGAAAAGTTCCCAACAACCAAGCGGAGAGCTGCCGCAGGAAGCGAAGCGGTCACCATAGGAACTGGGCTCAAACCAAAGCTCCTAAGAAACGGCAACAGAAGCAAAGTTTGCTACTGGAGGGCTTCAGGAACCGCAATCCTGTCTGCTCACAGAAGCTCAAGCAGTGAATACCTGCCTCGGTGTCACCCACAGACCCCAAACCCCCGCCACACACTCCCTCTTGCAGCTGCCCTCTCAGAGGCCTTCCCACCCAGAAGCTGCTTTACCCCATCCTGGCGCATCACTGCTGCTTTCTACCTGGAGCTCCGGGTCCCTCCCCGGACTTTCGAGCCTGCACACCTTCTTGGAGCTCATCCCGGAGACTGCCAGGTCTCGGTCTCCACCAGGGATCCAGGCCCCACCCCATCCCCATCCTCCGCCCCCTACCCCTCCCTTCCCACCTCCAAAACCACCTGGCCCCGCCCCGATGGAGATGAGGAGGGCAGGACTCGGCGGGAAAGAGGAAGGGGCGGTTAGCGCCGACGGGCGCCTCCGTCGGCCCCGCCCTCACGCTCTGTACCTGAGGGGGGCTTGTCCTCCACCTCCCCGGCGCCTACTCTTCGCTTCCGTCCTGCGCGCCCACAGTCCTTGTGCGCACGCGTACCTAGCTAGACCCTCCCTCTCGCGGGGACTACAAGCCCTGCGCGTGCGCACACGTAAGTAGCGACGCGTACGTCCACCCGCCAGCCTAAAGCAAATGCCTTAAAAACGCCTTTCAGGTCCCTTCGTGCCGCGCAGGCGCACACCGGCGCAGCACTTAGACGTTCAATCTGAGCGTCCCGTCTCCTAGTAACCAGTCGCTAGTCTTTTGCCAAGATCTACCGAAATTTTACTCCGTCACCCGCTGCAACACTTGGAATGAATGCGCATGCGCATGCCGATGTGCCCTTCTGCTGCCTTTCTAAAGCTCTTGAGCACCTGCTGCTTGGCTGCTGAGGCTTTGTACCAGTTTTCTCAAGCATTAGGCACCGTTCTGGACCCACGTTCAGTGAACTCTTTATTACCCAGAGCTGCTCTTGGGCGGTGGGAGATTGGTGCGCTCTGCTGCCGCAGCGGGGTTTCGGGGAGCCTCCGAGCTTGTGTCCTGCCGCAGCACCCAGAGAGAGAGCCAGCCTGTTCGGTGAGCGCCGGCGGCCTCGGTCAGCCCTGCACTGCCCAGTCAGGGTTGAATTGGGAAGTGGCAAAACTAACAATGAAAGCGCAGATTCCTGATTGGTGTTCCTTCTCCACATGCCATCCCCTTTCAAGAAAAACTGGTGATGGTTAACAAAAAGGAAAGGGTATATAATACGTCAGTGATAATATTGTATCGATTGTTTTCCTGTTCAATACCATTTAATTATATCTTCTTAATTAGGGAACACTATTTTAACCAGCTTTGGCCATCCAACTATGTTAAAATTTAATCACATTACCTAAAAGTGGAAAAATGAACTTTTTAGTAAAAAAGAATGAACTACATTTTACTCTGCTAAAATTTTGAAGCCCAGCTTGAAAAGAAATGTCTTTAATTAATTTCTTAATGTTTAACATGTCTCACCATTCTTAAATAACCCAGGGGCTTCTCAACTTTAATGATGACTTTGTCCCCCTGTCTTTTCCACAGATGAAAATAGATTACAAGGTTTTTAAAGCAGTTCTCTAAGGATCTTGATTTAGTATTCGCGTGTGCACTTCAAAAGTAATCTCACAATTCCTGGGTTTGACAGGTACGTACTCATTTTTTCCCATAATATATTATTGGCAGGCATAAACATTTTATATTGGAACAAATTTCTTCATAAAAAAGTACATTTAAATATAAATGCCACATGTTTTCATCCTCTGCTCAGAGTTTTCATCATGTATGCCATTACATTTTCTCATATTTTGTCGCATTTATTTTCAGATATCATACTTTGTAAGTGTAACTAGATACTAAAAAATTAGTGTTTCTATTTTATTTTTTATTTAACTATATTTTATTGATTATGCTATTACAGTTGTCCCATTTCCCCCCTTCATTCCCCTCCACCCTGCACACCCCCTCCCACCCACATTCCCCCCTTTAGTTCATGTCCATGTGTCATAAGTTCTTTAGCTTCTACCTTTCCCACACTATTCTTGCCCTACACCTGTCTATTTTCTACCCACCGTCTGTGCTACTTGTTCTATGTACCTTGTCCCCCTCTCCTCTTCCCACTCCCCTATTGCTAACCCTCATTGTGATCTCCATTTCTGTGTTTCTGCTCCTGTTGTAGTGGTTTGCTTAGTTGGCTTTTGTTTTAGGTGTGGTTGTTAATACCTGTGAGTTTGCTATCTTTTAACTGTTCATATTTTTTATCTTCTTTTTCTTAGATAAGTCCCTTTAACATTTCATATAATAAGGGCTTGGTGATGATGAACTCCTTTAACTTGACCTTATCTGAGAAGCACTTTATCTTCCTTTCCATTCTAAATGACAGCTTTGCTGGATAGAGCAATCTGGGATGTAGGCCTTTGATTTTCATGACTTGGAATACCTCTTTCCAGCCCCTTCTTGCCTGGAAGGTCTCTTTTGAGAAATCTGCTGACAGTCTGATGGGAACTCCTTTGTAGGTGACTGTCCCCTTATCCCTTGCTGCTTCTAGAATTCTCTCCTTCATTTTAACCTTGGCTAATGTAA
This sequence comes from Anoura caudifer, assembly GCA_004027475.1. Classification (NCBI taxonomy): domain Eukaryota; kingdom Metazoa; phylum Chordata; class Mammalia; order Chiroptera; family Phyllostomidae; genus Anoura; species Anoura caudifer. The sequence continues at coordinate 179,250 of PVKU01001714.1, read as the reverse complement.
TTATGATGTGCCTTGGTGTGTTCCTCCTTGGGTCCAACTTCTTTGGGACTCTCTGAGCTTCCCGGACTTCCTGGAAGACTATTTCCTTTGCCAGATTGGGGAAGTTCTCCTTTATTATTTGTTCAAATAAGTTTTCCACTGGTTGCTCTTCTTCTTCCCCTTCTGGTACCCCTATAATTCGGATGTTGGTACATTTCAAGATGTCCTGGAGGTTCCTAAGCCTCTCCTCATTTTTTTGAATTCTTGTTTCTTCCTTGTTTTTTGTTTGGTTGTTTCTTTCTTCCTTCTGGTCCACTCCATTGATTTGAGTCCCAGTTTTTCTCCCATCTCTGTTGGTTCCCCATGCATTTTTCTTCATTTCAATTATTGTAGCCTTCATTTTTTCATCTAATTTGTGAGCAAAATTCTGTGAGCATCCTGATCACCAGGGTTTTGAATCAGTTGGCAATCTCTTCGTCGCTTAGATAAATTGGCTCTGGGGCTTTGATATGTTCTCTGGTTTGAGCCATTTTCATTTCTGGGTTTGTTTTGTTGTTATTGTTGTTGTTGTTTGGTCTAGTCGGGGCTGTTACGTAGTGAGGGGTGGAGCCTTAGGTGTTCCCCAGGGCGGGACAGCCCAGTCGCTGGGTAGTGATGCTGTATGTGGGGGTGGGGTCTGAGAGGAGACAATGGCACTTTCTCTGCTCACTCTCGGATTCCAGTCCCCTCCACCATTTCCCCCTTGCCTGGATTCTCTGCGCGTGAATGTGGGACCACCCAGTCAGCCAGCTGCCTTGTGCGGCCTCACTGGTTCTGCACAGTTGCCACCCCATGCCCGTGTTCTGCTAGTTGCCACCTGTGCACCTGGGGGCTGCCGGGAGCTGCCAGCCGCTGCTGCCTGCGTGCCTGGTCCACACCTCTGCTTTTTCCTGCTGCGACTCTGCCCCTCTTACCGGTCTGGATGAATGGTTGTTGGACTTCCAAATAGTTCGATTTTCTGAGTTCTGGTTGTTTTCTTGTTTCTAAATCTTTGTTGTCCTTAATTTTGGTTGTGAGAGGAGGCACAGTGTGTCTGCCTGCGCCTCCATCTTGGCCGGAAGTCTGTTGCTGCTATTTTAGATAAAGAAGTCAGAGGCCCAAGAAGTACATTTCCTCTGAACTATATATAATTATACCTAATTGATAGAAAAAGTTACAAAAAAGCATCAGCTCTCAAAAACCAACCTGAAAAACTATTTTAGAGAAAACAATGTATAACCTCATTTTCTCTTTAGATACTAAGATTATTTTGAATAAAATGTTCTCATTATCTAGCATTATTGAAAAGAAAGAGGAAAAATGTAGGAACCTCAAAACTCTCAGAGTTGAAGCCTTGGGAGATGAGAGGATTATTAATAGGAGACAGGAAAGTACTTTGCTTGGGGGTGGGGGGGGGCAGAATTAAGCATTTTTGTACACCACTTAGATGTTACTGAAGATTCTTTGGAAATGTAAAGATCATTTTACAGACAAATGAGGGCATGGAGACTTTTCTTTTTTTTCACATCATGACTATTGATTTCCTCCACCAGCCCAAGACAGTAAAAATTTTCTTCCCTCAATGAAAACCCAGTAGTCAGTGCTCCTCTTGCCCCAGCTAACTCTCTCATAGTATCTCTGCTCTCCCTTGTGACACACTCCTGTGCAATTCTGAGGTCTTGGTTTTCTATTCCCTTCATTTTCCCACCATTATTTCATAAGCTTCAGTATGAAAAACCTGTATTTTGTCTTTTTTTTTTTCCGAGTACCTCCTTTTTTCCCTCAAAGAAACTGGCAGCTCCAGTTGCACATATGTGAAACTGTTTGATCCTCTTGTTTATTTTTTAATTGGATGGTTTCTATGATGTATCTTCAAGTTCACTATTTTTTTCTTTGACTGTGTTAATCCCATCCACAATGGGATTTTTTTTTCTTGTCAGAACTGTGTTTTCATTTCTGGAAGTTTAATTTTTTTAATATCTTCCATTTCTTACCTCATCATACTCATGCTTTGCTCCACCTTCTTGAAAATATAGAATACATATTAAAATACCTGTTAAGGTGATTGCGTATTAATTCTGTCACATGTGTCATTTGTAGGTATGTTTCTATCAAATGATTTTTCACTCCTATTTATGGGTCAGTCATATTTTTATGCGTGTCTCTATAGCTCATAAGTTTTTATCGGCTACCAGACGTTGTGGATTTTACATTGTTGGATGCTGGAGGTTGTATTCTTTAAATATATTTAGGCTTTGCTCTGAGATACCATAAGATTACCTGGAAACAGTTTGATCCTTTATAACTACCCTGTCAAAAATAGTAACCACTAGCTACATGTCTATTTAAATTTATGTTAATAAAATTAAATTTAAATTTTAGTTCCTCACTCATATGATGTACATTTCAAGTGTATACACACAGCTACTGGCTACTATACTGGGCAATCATTGCAGAAAGTTCTGTTGGACCGTGCTGCTTTAGAAGTTTGCCTTTGAGTTTTAGGTCCACAATAGTTTTTATCTAGGGCTAACTTGGCCCCTTTACCAAGCCAATGTCTTTGTGAGAACTATATTCAGTGCTCCATGTAGTAGGAATTTTTTTCCACTCAGGCTGGTGGGAACTCTATTCTTGGCCTATGTCTACCTTCTCCTTTTCACTGGTTCTTTCCCAGGCCTCAATATGTGCCTTACATATATGCACTGTAAGTACTCAGCCAAAGGATTATGGGGAATCTTCTGCAAATCACTGGGGCTTTCTCTCACTTCCCATCTCTGCTCTTCAAATTCTAGCTACTTTGGCCTCCACAAACTCTGAACTCTCTTCTCAACTCCAAGGTTCCCCCTCCTTGTGCTGAAGATTGAAATTTCCAGGCAGGGAGCACTTCCAGGGCTCACCATGTTTATTTCATTTCTATTGGGGATTACTTGCCTGCACTGCCCATTGTCCAATATCTTAAAACCACGGTTTCATGTGTTTTGTCTGTTTTTTTAGCATGTTTAGGGCATGAGCACAAATCTGGTCCTTGTTTCTGTAACATGGCCAAAAGCAGAAGTCAGGTGGCTCTTCCTAGTCTCAGGCCCAATGTCACCAATCATCTCCAACAGAATTGTTTTGCAATTCAAAAATTGCTTCAGGCTGAGGGCATTGGAAGTGCACAGGCCCTGAGGTAGAAGATGGTTTGGTATAACATGTGCTTGAGGAACAGCAGTGAGATCATGGAACGGATGCAGAGTGAGTGGGAGACAGGAGAGGAGTTTGAGAAGACAGATTTTTGTTTTGTATATCTGCTTCCTACTGCCGCTATAACAATTTACCACAAATTTGGTGACTTTAAACAACACACATTTATTATTTTACAGTTATGGATGTTAAAAGTCCAAAATGCATCTTACTGGGCTTAAATCAAGATGTCAGCAGGGCTGCATTTCTTATGGAGGCTTTTGGGGAGAATCAGTTTTCTCATTTTTCCAGTGTTTACAGGCTTACCACTTTGTTTGGCTTGTGGTCTCCTATCTTCAAAGCCAGCAGTAGCCTGTCAGATCCTTCTGACATTGCATCAGAGTGACATTCCTGCCTCTTTCACTTATGAAGACCCTTGCTGTTACGTTGGTAACCACCAATTAGTTCAGGATAATTTCCTTACTTCAGGGTCAGTTGGTTAAGCAACTTTTAATTCCATCTGCAACCTTAGACATCTTTGGGGGCCATTATTCTGCCTATGATGGAGATTTGATATGTAGAGAAAACTTGAGCCCACGGAGCAGAGAATCGATGTGATCTGGCTTACGTTTTAAAAGGCTCATTCCAGATATAGATTAAAGAACATACAGTGGGGAGGAAGGGGCAAGGGTGGAAGTGGAAACAGGGTTCATTGAAGGATTGGATATAGAATATAAAATAGGAGTTAAAAATTATTCCACCAGCCCTGGCTGGTGTGGCTCAATGGATTAAGTGATGGCCTGCAAACTGAGAGGTTACCATTTCAATTCCTGGTCAGAGTACATGCCTGGGTTGCAGGCCAGGTCCCCACTTAGGGTGTGCCAGAGACACCAGATGGATATTTCTCTGTCACACAACATTTCTCTCCCTCTCTTTCTCCATCCCTTCTTCTCTCTCAGTAAATAAATAAATAAATAAATAAATAAATAAATAAATAAATATTTTTAAAAAGTCACTCCACCAGAAAAAATGAACAAGTTTGCTACCCTGCATTCTCCTTATACTCAGTATCTCCTTAATACTCAGTGTCATCCATGTTTCTAATGCCTGCCATTCTGATGGTAGTAAACTCGCATTTGTTTGATTGTTATTAAATTTAAACATGTCTTTATGTACTCATTATCAATTTGGTATCCCCTAATCTGTGTGTGAATTATGTCTTTCTATCTTTTGCCCATTTTTCTATTGGGTTTCCTCTTTCCTTGTTGATTTTTAAATTGTAGCTAAACCTTTTGTCAGCTTTGGACAGCACATCTTCCAATCTCTTCTGCATTGTTTTTAAGTCTATAGTTTCTTTATTGAAATTATTAATTGTGACAACTACCAGCGACCACTCGCCCGTGCTTTTCAGACTTCTGTGGTTTCTTCAGGAGGTTCTCTGTTTTCCGAAGAGGTTGCTTGGTTAGTCTTATCCAGCGGCAGCAATCCTTCTCTGAATGTGAAAATGCCTGTTAAAAGATCACTGAAATTGGATGATCCATTGGAAGCAAATGAAAGAGAAAAAAATTGAATCATCTCAGTTTAACCAAGAGAAAGAAATCTACAACAAAAGATGATGAATTAATGGTGTTGCTATCTAAAGTTGAGAAATCATCAGAAGAAATTCAGGAAATAATGCAAGGTTTAAGTAGTATACAGGCTTTGGAGGGCAACAGAAAGCTTGAAAATCTCATTGGTATCTCCTGTGGATCATGTTCCTTGAAAATAGAAATGCAGAAAACAAAAGAACTGATGACAAAAATAACAAAACAAAAACTTTGAGAAGAGCTCAGAACTTTCTAACAAAGAGTTATATCATCGTGATAGCTATGAATTCCTTAAAGCCATTTTAAATTGAGGCATTCAGAAGAAATGCACTCACTATGAACACCAGCTTCTGCATCTGCCTGATCATATTTAAAGGAAGAGAAGAAATGTTTATAATTAATCTGCCCAGTAAATACCAGATCATAGCACTAGGCAGGTGCATGTCTAGATAAAATTTCTTGCAGCTAATTTAAACTTTCTACACACACCAGTAGATAATCTCAATGTAAATAATACATTTCTTTTTGACCCTTTATGAGTAAGCTAACATGTAGACAAGGATTTTGCCTTATATTCTTTATCATGCATGCTTCTGTATACTTTTAGCATTTATGAATAGATTTAATAAAGCATTTATGAAAATGGAAAAAAGAAATTATTAATTATGCATAGTCAGATCCATCTGTTGTTTCCTTATTGTTTAATTCTCCACCCCAAGGTTACAAATACATTGTCCTATATTTTTAAATTGTGTTTATAGTGGTACCATGCACATTTAGGTCTTTATTGCATCCAGAGTTCCCTTTTATGTGGGACATAGGATTCTGCTTTATTTTCCTCCACATGGTGAGTCAGTGTTCACAGTGCTATCATACCAAGCTTAGTTTATTCTATTCCCCTTGCCATATGATGCCACCTTTATCATATGTGAAGTTCCTGCACATGCCTAGGTGCAAGTTGGAGCTGTCATGTCCCATTGGTCATTTATTTGTTCCTGCTCCCACACTAGAAAGTTTTTGTCATTTTGACCTTGTAACATATCTTAACATCTGGTAAGGCAAGTCCCTCTTTGTATGCGTGTGTCTCTGTATGTATCCATTTCCAAATTTATTTAGCTCTGTTTGAAACGTTATTCTTCCTTATGCATTCATAATTTTTTCTTGAATGGCAATCCAAGTGTCAGGCCCAAAAGTCCCCAAATACACTCATTCTTCCTTCATGTACTCAAAATCCCAGACAAGTCAAGGGCCAAATCTACCGTTGTTATTTGGTTCTTTCCCTACCTCTCTATTAGACTGCATCTCATGTGCTTGTTGATAATTATATGCATTACCATTATTTTACCTTTGTTGATTTCAAATGCAGTGTGTTGTTTTATATAGTTACTGCTATTTTCTTTTCCATTTTGTATTTTGAGAGTTTTAACCATCCAGAAATTGAACAAGAACACAGTATTTTTTATCCTTACTCACAGATTCAACAACTGTTAACATGTTACATATTTTACTTTCTCTCTGTAGCTATTGCTAGATAATTTGAAAGTAAGTTGTAAATATGATTCTTTACCCCTAGTCCAGCATATCTTCTAAGACTGAGCATATTCACTTATATAACCTATAGGGAACCTATCCGCGTGGAATTGGCAAATGTAGCTCAGCTCTATGGGAAAGCCCATAGGTGTATGGTGGCATGCAGGACACCAAACCCATGGATCGGTTCTCCTGTGGGAGATCAGGCCTGCATTATACCTAGGCTGCTTTGTGACTTGCTCCTGTTAAAACTCCCTCACCCTGAGTCAAGGCAGCAAATCCTTACTGCGTATCTTTAAAGTAACTTCCTGAAGTCTGTGCTAATTCTCCCAAGGACTGAAGTGTAACCAGACAAGTTACTCTTATTGTTCCCTTGCATTTGCAACATTTTTTCCTTGTTAATCTATAAGAGGTAGTCAGTAACATCCTTTCCATTGCCATCTGTAAAAAGTAATTGCCTAAAGCAAACCTAAATATAACGAAAACCTTCTTTGATGTATGCTATTAGAAAAGCCAATAAAAGCCTATCAAGGCAAGGGTTGAGGCACTCTCCCTATGAGAGAGTGGCCATGCTGTCCCTTTTTCTCCACAGGATTTATTAGGCCATGTGAATTTGTCTCATCTCATCTGCAATGCTGCGGACACTGCAGGTCAGCGTCCACATCAGTAACCACAATAGTTATCATATTTGGGACATTTAACATGGATGTGATAGTGTTATTATGAACTATCCATAGTTAAATTTTCCAGTTGTCCAAGAAATGTCCTTTTTAATACATTCCTGTCCCTCCCCCCAATTCAGGATCATTCACTGCATTTGAAAATTATCTCTTCTGTCTCTTTTAATCTGGAACAATTCAGCTTCTCTTTGTCTTTCATATGTTGACACTTTTGAGTACAGGCTATTTATATGTCTCCTGTGACATCTAGTTGATTGTTTCCTCATGATTAGGTTGAAGTTATGCATTTTTGACAGGAGTGTTTCCTTTTTAAATAAAGAGGAGAAACCAAAGAATATAGTAAATTCAACTTTATTAGTTTCAATATTGGATATCCATTTATTTGATGAGGGAATAAAATTCATCTTCAAGTTCTAAATCTAAGAAACAGATTTTAGAATATGATCAGAGATATCTTTTTAAAAGTTTGCTAAATTGTATATGATGCCTAGAAAGCCAAATTACTGTTTTTTTAAATGTTACATAAGCAACATCTGAGTAACTACTGTGTTTGAGATACTACAGAAGGCCCAGGACTCTGTTCTGTCATAGATTAAACACTGCCATTCAATCACAAATATTGATAAACAAGTTTTTAAGATGATATCTTTAGAACTGTCAATAAATAATTAGGGCTTGATGGGTATAGAAATATAAACTAAAAAAATTCCATGGTACATAAATATTAAAGAAATAATACATTCTAAAAAATGTTTTAAGTAGTTTTCATTCACAGCTGCTAGAGTATCTTCAGTAGATGACTGTTCTCTAAAAAGCACTGGGCTTTCGTGTCTTCACTGTCTTCCTTGTGACAGAAAGCTGTTCCCTTCTGTCATCTTGGTCAACTGCTTTCCAAATTCCTGCCCTTCATTCAAAGCCTAAACCTGACCCAGAACCCATCCCTTCAGAACCTTTCCATGGCCTCCTACCAATTTGCATGCTCATCTTTCTTATCAGATTGGGCATCTGTAATAAAAAGTACTGAATCTTAATTGGACATCTTTTAAACATTTTTTTGTATTGTGGTAAAATACACATAACATAAAATTTACCATCTTAACCATTATTAAGTGTACAGTTCAGTGCATTAAATATATTCATAATATTGTGCTATCACCACCATCTATCTGATCTAGAACCCTTTTCATCTTGTAAAACGGAACTCTTACCCATCAAACAATAATGGCCAACAACCTGGCTGGTGTGGCTCAGTGGATTGAGGGCCAGCCTGTGAACCCAATTGGTGTGTCTCTCGCGTATCGATGATTCTCTCCCTCCCATCCCCTCTCCAAAAATTAGTACATAAAATCTTTTAAAAAATAGTAATTCCCCAGGGCAACCACCATTCTACTTTCTGTCTCTAGGATTTTGACTAGTCTACATACTTAATATAAGTAGAATCATAGAACACTTGTTTGTGACTGACTCATTTCTCTTAGTGTAATGTCATCCAAGTTCAGCAGATTGCAGCAGACTGCAGCATTTCCTCCCTTTAAATGCTGAATAATATTCCAGTGTATGAATATACCACATTTTGCTTATCCATTGATGGACACTTGAGTTGTTTCCACTTTTTAGCTATTGTGAATAATGCGACTATGAACATGGTTGTACAACTACCTCTTTGATACCCTGCTTTCAGTTATTTTGGGTCTATACCCATAAGTTTGTTTCCTGGATTATATGGTAATTTTATTTTTAATTTTTTGAGGAACTGCCAAATTATTTTCCACAAGAGCTATACCATTATACATCCCTACCAATAGTGCATAAGAGTTCCAGTTCTTCCACATCCTTACCAACACTTGTTATTTTCTGGGGGTTTTTGACACTAACCATCCTATTGGGTATGAGGCAGTATCTCATGGTTGTAATTTGCATTACCCCATTAATGATGGTCAGCATCTTTTCATGTTCTTATTGGCCATTCATATTCTTTAGGTTAACTTACTTGGTTAATTTCTAATTATTTTGTTATTATATTTATGCTATTATAAATGATTTCCTTAATTTCCTTTTAAGGTTGTTCATTGTTAGCATACAGAAATGTGATTTTTGCATGTTCACTTTTTATCCCACTACTTTGCTGAATTCATTTATTAGTTCTAACAATTTTTTTGGAATCCTTAGTTTACATATAAGATCATATCATCTATGAAACGATAATTCTATTTCATGCTTTCCAATTTGTATGCCTTTTATTTCTTTTTGCTAGAATGTAAGTGGCAAAACTGGGCATCCTTACCTTATTTTTGATTATAAAGGAAATGTTTTCTCCATTGAGTATGATCTTCATTATGGATTTTTCACATATGGCTTCTATTGAGTTTCCTTCTTTTCCCAGTTTTTGAGTTTTTTCCAGTCATGAAAGGCTGTTGAATTTCATCAAATGCTTTTTCTGCATCAAATGATACAATCATGGTTCTTTTCCTGCATTCTGTAATACAGTATGTTACATTAATCAATTTTTATATGTCAAAGTATCCTTTCATTCTAGGAATAAATTCTACTGGGTCATGGTGTATATTTTTAATTTACTGCTGAATTTTGTTATCTAGTATTTTGTTAAGGATTTTACATCAATGTCCATATGGGGTATTGGTCTGTAGTTTTTTTGTGATGTGTTTGCCTGGCTTTGGTATCAGGATAATGCTGGCCTCCTAGAATGAATTAGGGAGTGTTCCCTCCTCTTCAATTTTTTTGAAACAGTTGGCATGAGTTCTTCTCTAAATGTTACAATAGTGTAAATAGAATTTTCACGTGAAGCCATTGAGTCCAGGGCTCTTCTTTGTTTAGAGATATGTTACTACTAATTCGATCTCTTTGGTAGTCATAGGCCTATTTAGATATTCTTCATTTAGACTTTGTTTCTTCATAACTTGATCTTGGCAAGTTTTGTGTTTCTAGGAATTTGTCCATTTCAGCTAGGATATACAATTTGTTGGCATTGTTATTAATAGCATTCTCTATAATGCTTACTTCTATAGAATCAATAGTAATGTCCCCCACTTTCATTTCTGATTTTAATAATTTGAAAACTTTTGATTTCGTTGATTTTTTTTTCTCTAGTTTTTCTAGGGTCTATTTCATTGATCTCTGCTCTAATCTTTATTATTCCTTCCTTCCGTTGCTTATGGGTTTAGTTTGTTCTTTTTCTTCTTCCTGCAGTAGTCAAGTTAGGTTGTTGATTTGAGGTCTTTTTTTTTTCATGAGTTTATAGCTATAAATTTCCTTATTAGCACTGATTTTGCAGCATCTCATAAGTTGATGCATTGTTGTTTACATTCATCTCTAAGTATTTTCTGATTTCTCTTGTGGTTTATTTGATCCATTGGTTGTTTAAGAGTGTATTGTTTAATTTCCACAGATTTTGGAATTTTCCTGGTTTTTCTACTGTTTTTGATTTTTTTAATAAATTTTTATTTATTGTCTTTAGATAGCGGGAGAGAAACATCATCTTGTTGTTCCATGTATTTATGCATTCATTAGTTGATTCTTGTATGTGCCCTGACCAGAGATCAAACCCACAACCGTGGTATATCAGGACAATGTTCTACCCAGCTGAGCTACCTGACCAGGGCCTGTTATTGATTTGTAACTGCATCCCATTGTGATCAGAGAAGATACAATACTTTGTATGACATCTATCTTTTAAAATCTATTGAGAGTCCATTCATAGCCTAGGACATGGTTTATCCTAGAAAATGTCCCATGTGTACTTGAGAAGAATGTGTATGCTGCTGTTGTTGAGTGGAATGTTCTATATATTTTGGTAAGTCTAGTTGTTTTAATTTTTTGTTAAAGTCTTATATTTCCTTATCTTCTGTGTAGTAGTTCTATCCATTATTGAGAGTTGAGTATTGAAATTTCCAACTATTAGTGTAGAACTGTCTATTTCTCCCTTCAGTTCTGGCAGTTTTCACCTCATATATTTTGATGGCATGTTATTATTTAGTATATGTTTACAAATGTTTGGCCACCTTTATTTTTTGGAGGATACCTAGCACAGTGTATGGACTTCAGTAATTATTTCCTTAATCCATTAATAATTACTCAATTTTTTTGATAGCAATAATGATAGAAAAGGCCAAGTAGAGAAGTTCTATTTTCTGAAAGGTGATGATACATAAAACCTGGTAAATTTCTTTTTTAAAAGACTTCCAAAGAATCTGTAGAACCTGCAACCTCTCCCACAGAAAAAATGTAAACACTGAGAGGTAGAAGTGTTTTACTTTATATTTTTGGCATCATCACCATGACATTCCATTAAAATGAACATTGCCATGAAGTTGACTGAAATTCCTGCTGTATTTACTTGTTTCCATTTTTTTCCCTCAAGCAATCAAGTTGAAGCAGTGTTTCCAGTACTATATTTATTCAGCTGTTTCAATGGGATTTCCTCTTAGTAAATCTGCTACTCGAGTATCTGCTATGTGTATGGATTCAAAAGTAGATGATCACTTAATGCAAGGGACTGAGAAAAGCAAGCTGGAACCAGTTACTCAGTTATTTCTAAACACCAAGAAAATAAAATTAGAAGACACAAACCAAGAAAACTTTACAAGATGTAAAGACACTGGCACAAGATCTCTTTCAGAGAAAACCTTGGGTTCAGTGGCTTATGTTAAACAAAGTGATGGAATAGAAGTGATAGATGTGGAATGAGGTTGTTTGTACCTAAAACCAAAGAAACCAAAAATTGCTTTTGACTAAGAGGGCATGTTGAATAAGAAGCTGACCTTATTAGGAAAACCTAATAAAATGAAAGAAGATGATCAATTTTTTTCACTGTTTATGAATCACCTTAGACTACATTTTCTGATGATGCATACTCAAATTAGTTACTTTAGGGAGAAAAGAAATTTCCAAAATTCAAAGCAAATTTCTCTGGTATTACATTCTATCCTTGTCATAATTGGAGTTTTTGAGTAACAGTATTTAAATGGTACCAAAACATATTAATTAAATATTTATTTAACAAGTGATCAAAAACATAAAACAGTGCCCAGTTTGACATCAGTATGTCACACTACTTCTTGGTATGTGGATTTTGTATGTTAGATTTCCAGTTTGGGATTTTGCTTTAGGGGACTTTTACCTTCCTGCATTTTTGCATTTCTGTTCTGTAAAGTTTGCTGCAGGTAAAACCTGCAAAAGACCAGTAAATTGCATACTTTGAAAAGCATTTCACATTATCCTTTTAAAACTATTAATTTTTCTCCCACATTGGATTCATTTCAGAGCTACAAAATAGTTATTTCAAAGGTAATAGTTTATCTCATAGATGCTACCACTTTATACCACCAATATTTAATATAATAAAACAGCCTTAAAATTCTTATATATCATTTTGCCATTTTCCTACTGAAATATGTATTAGTTTGAAACAGCAGGAGTTCCAGCCAAGATGGAGGCGTAGGTAGAAACCCTTCATTTCCTCACACAACCAAAGGAGGATAACAGCCAATCTAAAATCAATAAACAACCAAAAGCGCCAGAAAATCAAACTGCATGGAACTATGACAACCAAGGAATTAAAGAAAAAATCAACCAGAATAACCAGACCAGTAAGGCGGTGGACTGAGTAGGCCAACTCAGAAAAACTGTGGTGACATGGCAGCCTTTGGGGCGGAGCTGGGTACTGAGCTTGGTGGGTTTCACAGGAGGGGCTGACCTAAGAAGACTCAGAGCTGACTGTGGGCTACAGCTGGGGTTGCCTACCTGGGAGATACTCCCAGCCTCACAGGAGAGTTGAAAAGTGCTAGAGAAGAGTAGGCAAGCCACACTGTTCCCTCTCTGGCCCCTCCCCCACAGGTAGTGCCACAGGGCAGAGAAGAGGGTTGCTCTGCCCTGGTGAATACTTAAGGCCCCACACCCTTACAACCTATCAGCTGGGCCAAGACAAAGAAGGCCCAAATGAAAGAACAGACCATAACCTCAGAAGCGATGAGGAGATTGCCAACCTCTCTGATGGACAATTTAAAGCCCTGGTAATCAAAATGCTGACAGATCTGATTGAACTGGGTCAAAAAATGAAAAAACAAATGAAGGATACCCAAAGTGAAATAAAGCAAAATATTCAGGAAACCAACAGTGACAGGAAGGAAACCAGGACTCAAAGCAATGATTTGGAACAAAGGAAGGAAATAAACATCTATCCAGAAGAAAAGGAAGAAATAAGAATCCAAAAAAATGAAGAGACTTAGGAACCTCTGGGACAACTTGAAACATTCCAGTATCTGAATTATAGGGGTGCCAGAAGGAGAAGAACAACAGCAAGAAATTGAAAACTTATTTGAACAAATAATAAAGGAAAACTTCCCCAATCTAGCAAAGGAAACAGACTTCCAGGAAGTCCAGGAAACTCGGAGAGTCCCAAAGAAGTTGGACCCAAAGAGGAACACAGCAAGGCAATTCATCATTAAGTTATCCAAGATTAAAGACCAAGTGAGAATCCTAAAAGTAAGGGGAAAGGAGATAGTTACCTACAAAGGAGTGATCATAAGACTATCAGCTGATTTCTCAAACCTTACAGGCAAGAAGGGGCTGGAAAGAAGTATTTGAAGTCATAAAAGGCAAGGACCTACATCCAAGATTACTCTATCCAGCAAAGCTTTCATTTAAAATGGAAGGACAGATAAATGCTTCCCAGATAAGGTCAAGTTAAAGGAGTTCATCATCACCAAGCCCTTATTATATGAAATGTTAAAGGGACTTACCTAAGAAAAAGAAGATAAAAAATATGAACAGTAAAATGACAACGAACTCACAACTATCAACAAATGAACCTAAAAGAAAAACAGTGAAAGCAAAAACAAATCAAACAACCAGAATAGGAACAGAATCAGAGAAATGGACATCACACAGAGAGAGTCGGGAGGGGGGAGAAATAGGGGGGAAAGGTACAGGGAAGAAGCAGCATAATTATTAGGCATAAAATAGATGGGGAGAGATAAAAATGGTATAGAAAACAGAGGACTCAAACTAAGAACTAAGAGGGGAAATGCTTGAGGGTTGCGGGGACAGGGTGGAGGGGGGATAAAAGAGGAAAAGTTGGAAAAAAATGTAATAGCACAATCAATAAAAAATACTTTAAAAAAAGAAACAGTATTGTCTCAAGTAATGTTAGATATAATTAAAACCATTTCATGTCTGGACATATAGTAAGCTGTAACTATATTTTGTATGTTTTGAACATTTTCCTGTATTTTAATATTTAATCACTATTTCTAATGCCCAATTGAGTAATATCCTTCATATTCATACAAAAGAAAGAGGAAAAGGCATTTTTTTTAAAGATTTCATTTCTTTATTTTTAGAGAAAGGGAGAGGGAGAGAAATATCAATGTGCAGTTGCCTTTCATGTGGCCCCCACTGGAGACCTGGCCTGCAGCCCAGGCGTGTGCCCTGATTGCAAATTGAACCAGTGACCCTTTGGTTTGCAGCCTGTGCTCAATCCACTGAGCTACACCAGCCAGGGTAAAAAGGCATCTTCTTTTAAGGGATGTAATATTTTATACATCAAATAGCACTAAACAAATGTAATGTATTGGTAGGGAATATTGAGCCAAGAGTTTAAAAAGTGTTGAATGGGAACATAACCAATAAGATGATGGTTTTTATGATTTACAGAACATAATTCTTTGGGAGAGAAAAAAAATACACAAACCATTCATTTGTTCCCTAGCCTGGAACTGTGCTTGCTGCTGGGGATATAGTGCTAAGTAAAATAGCTGCTGCCTTTATAGTGCTTGCTGTCTGGTTTATCAGGGAAGATAGAATATCAGGTAGTAATTATATAAAATACAAATTGTTGCGTGCCATGAAGAAAACGTAAAATGTTCAGAGACACAGAAGAGGAAACATAATGCATATACTTGATTTTTAATAACGGGAACTAGGAACTTCTCTGAAGGCATCACATTTGTAGCCTTTGCTGTGATGTGGTTGTGCAGGTGAGGTAACAGTGATGGCTGAGGTGTGAAGACAGGGACAGAGTCCAGGGGAACTTCGGTAGGACACAGTGATGGTCTGAAAGTGAGGCAAAGAAAAGGTTTCTAGCAAAAAAGGCAAAGTGCAGGAAGGTTCCTGGGGGAAAAGGGTGAGCTCTTGAGCAGTTTTGGGACATACAGGTTTCCAAGGTTGAGTAGACAGTTGTATGTATAGAACTAAAAACATACATTTTGAAGGTATGTACAGAAATGCTATTTAAAGCCATAGGAATGAATGACATTGCTTAAGGTGAATGTGTATTTTGAGATCAAGCCCTGAGCAACCCCAACATTTAGGAGCTGGTCAGCACAGCAGGAGCTGGCAAAGGGGACTGAGAGTTGGCAGTGAGGATGGTGGAAAACCAAGATGGGGTAATGTCAAGACTCCCCACAGGAGTCTTTAAGGTAGAGGTAGTCAACTGAAAGGTTAAGATGAGGATCTAACAACAGGAATGTCACCAATGACTTTAACAAAACTGTGTTTTTTTAAAAAAAATAAGGACTTGGCTCAGATATTTAGACTGGTGTTTCATGTCCACATATGTCCAACAGGACATTTTATATTTGTGTTGGATGTTGAATTTGGGATGATCCTTTTCATTGTTGATTGGTTAATTTTATAAGATAAAAGTACATTTTAATTAAGAAAAAACAGTATTAAAAGCTCAGACATTCTTAGGGTATTGGGAAGAGGAAATCCTTACTTCTTCCCACTTCCCTGGCATAGTTATGGAGGCAAGGTGACAAGGTTTTCTGAACTTGGAAGGTATGGGGGTCAGGGACGCTTGCCTCTGCCTGAATGTCTCTCCTCAGGGGCTGCCTGTCTGCCAGTTGGTTTGTTTCTGTGTGCCTCTCACCTACCTTCAGCATACTTGCCGGAGTCCCCTGTGGAATGCCGGGATGGTGCTATGCAGGGGGCAATTGGGCACATCAGCTAGCAAAGAGATAGGTGATGGTGGTAGTGGCAGCCATGAGAAGAGGCACAGGAGTGGGCAAGAGGGAAGTGTGGAGGAGGAAGAAGGCAAGAGGGAGAAAGCCAAAGAAGGTAAAGTAGCAGGAGTGGGAGAGTTGGGAGACGGTCTTCAGTCCCTGGGTCTCCATCAACTCTTGTTGGGGGAGGGCGGATCTACGTGCACTTGTTTTTCTTCATACTGTCTAGGTATTCTTGTTGGGACACTGCCAGTACTGATGCTAGGATTTCATCATCATCCCAGTCATTCAGACCAACATCTCAGTCATTGAGACAACAAAGAATGCAGTCATTAATTACCTTCATTGAGAACCATCAATGCTAAGACATCAGAAAATTCAGATCCCCAAATCCCATGCAAGGCATAGGTTAGGCAGCACACCTGGAAAGGAAAATTCACAAAGACTTTCTGAAAGGGATGGAATAGAACAAGTTTAATAAGAACAATAGCCTCACTTTGTTTCCTGGGAGAATTCTATAAGTGGAATCCTCAAGTGAGCACTTTCAAAGTTCTACTGTTGTTTCTGATAAGTCAATTTTCCATATAAAATAATGTAGTACAGCAGAAATAAGGATGGTAGGAAACTTTAAATTCAACATATCCATAAAATAAGGATATCTAGACCTATGGTATATGCATTGTTGTTATAACTAATGGTGGTGTCATTGATGCTAATAATAATATATATAATTTATTGAGCTGGTATGTGACAGTCTTAGTTGAGATTGCCTAGAAGCTGCCTGAGACAGAGATTCAGGTGCACATGGCTTTTGGGAAAAGCCTATAAAGGGGTGAGGAAAGCAAGAAAGGGAAGCAGAAGTTGATTAAGGATAAGGACTCAGATAAATTCTTGCCCTGATCCACAGGGTGCTCTGGAGGGTTCACACTGCAAAGTTGTTCCACTGTCCCACTTTGAGGCAAGGGGAATATTGTATACTCATATCAGTTGGGCATTGGTTGCCCACCACCACGTCAAAGTGGGGGAGAGGAGAACAAAGGTATCATGAATCACTCAGGTGGGCAGGACAGCTCCTACGCTCACACAGCAGCTGGAAAATGAATGCATGGATTAAGGAGGGTAAAGGGCACCTGGGTAGGAGTACTAACAGTCTTTATTACTATGCCAGACACATAACATATATTATTTTCCTTGTATTTTGAAATAATCTCTCATTTACAAATTGCAAGTATGGTACTAAGACCTTTTCATCTCCCCACCTCCAACCATTTGCAAGGAAGCAGCTGACTTAATTCTCCATAAATGCTTTTTTAATAATTTAAAGAATTTATTTTTATTTTATTTTTAATTAGGATATAATTGATGTGACACTGTATTAGTTTTAGGTGTCAACATGATTTTATGTGTGTCTGTATTGCAAAATGATTACAGTAAGTTTAGGTAACATCTCCACACGTTGTTACCAATTTTTTTCTAATGATGAGAACTTTTACGATCTACTCTCTTAGCAACTTTCAGATGTACAGTACACAGTATTGTTAACTATAGTCACCATGCTTTATATTATATCCCTGGGACAAAAGTATCTTATAACTAGAAATGTGTACCTTTTAACCACCTTTACTCATTTCACCGCCCCAACCAAAAGCACTTTTGATGGAATAATAATGATAGAAGCCATGTTGGAGTAGGCTGAAAAACGAATAGAAAGTGAGGAAGTGGATACAAGATGTGTATAGCAACACCATGAATAAGCTCAGCTCTGAAGGGAAGCAGACAGGATAAAAGGTGGAAAGAAAGGTGAGGTCACTGGAGGATTGTGAGTATACGATGGAATCCATGTTTAGTGCCAGTAAAAGAAGGTTCCAGCAGAAAAGAATAACCAAGGGAGAAAAGTTTCACAACAGGGAGGAGGGAATAGGTTTCTTGAAAACCACCTCAGTAGGAAATTAGGGGGGAAAAAACTATCATCTCAGATTTCAGAGAAATGGAATTTAGAAAGATGTAATATAAGCAGACTGCAATAGTTCTGTGTAGCTATTTTTAATAACTAGGAAAATTCCCACTGGGACCAACTCCCCACAGAATCCATTCCCATCTGTATAATACCAGAAAGACTAACTCAGAGTGACTTCAGTCAAAAGGGTAATGAATAAATGAGGAGCCATTGTGTCTCTACTGCAGCTTTATGTGGAGCCCTAGTCATGAACAGTATCAGCATCACCCAAGTGTGAACACTGGATGCTTCTTTTTGCAAGATGGAAGTCTTGGCAGTTTCTCTTCTAACTGAAAGAGAAATTGATTTCCATTGAAGATTGAAAAAGA
The DNA here is from genome assembly GCA_004027475.1 of Anoura caudifer. Taxonomy (NCBI): domain Eukaryota; kingdom Metazoa; phylum Chordata; class Mammalia; order Chiroptera; family Phyllostomidae; genus Anoura; species Anoura caudifer. The sequence continues at coordinate 161,010 of PVKU01001714.1, read as the reverse complement.
GGACCACAAATTTTGGGGGCTCCTTTCACCAAGGGGGGGGGCGCATCCATTACTCCATCCCTTAACTCTGCACTTGCTTTGCGGTTGTTTCGGCCAATAAGATGTGGCCCAAGTGATACTTCCAAGGCCAGGCCTGAACTGAGGTGCCCCAACAGCAGGCCAGCACCAACTGCGAAGGGTGTGAATAAGGCCATCCTGACCTCCCCGCCCTGCTCAGCCAATCCTTGCAGACTGAAGCCACACCTGTAAGCCCAGGTGAAACCAGCAGGGGAATCACCCGACTTGCCCGTATAAATGTTAGAAATAATAAATAGCTGTTTTAAGCCACCAATGGTTGAGGCACTTCATTATGCATTAATAGTTAACTGAAACTTTGACTTGCTGGGGTAATTTCCCATCTGGATGAGCCACAAGGATTTTCTTGCCAACTGCAATAAGGGACACTCCAAGAAGTAACGTTCATTCCACTCCCTGTGTTTTCTGACCTACTCCTTTGTACCTATTACCATCTTTGTATGGGGAATACAAGCGTTTATTCCTTTAAATGCAATGTCCTCACCCTCCAAATGAGTTATCTGCTTTTTAGACTGTGAAGAGGAGATCCGCTGAGGACCCGGAGAAATGCCTGAACGCTCAGTAAAAGTACTTACTGCACTCGGGCCTGGCGTGTAGCCAGGATGCCCAGGGTTTCGGGCGGACTTCCTAACGCTCACTCCCCTCCAGCCTGACAAGGCCGCCCCTCCTACCTTCACCCCAATTGGCGTTAGCTCTCGCTGTCGCGGCAGGAGCGCCCACCTGGACTGGGGGGACCAATGGCTTTAGGTCATGCACTCCAAACCTGCTTCGAATCTGGTTTAGCGCTAGATCCGCCACTCCCAAAGTCCCTCGGAAATCCGGCGTTGTGCCCAACCAGACCCCATCCTGACTGCGCAGGGCAGAGCTAGGCCCCGCCCCCTAGCGCTACTTCCGGGGCGGTGCCGGGCTGGTGGCAGCTGCGTGCACATCCTGCGGGGCGGGGATAGCACGGAGTTGCGCTGCTGTGGGCGCCAGCGGAAGCAGCAGGTGGGTTTTGCTATCCGCGCAGCTCTCCGGCAAGTCGGCCTGGGGGGCCGGACGGGGACCTTGGGCTGCGGCCGGGCTCTGCACGTTGGTACTGGAGGTGCCGCAGTGTGCGCTCAGCCCTTGGGAGTAGTCAACTCCGATTGGAAAAGGTTTCTCGCCAATACCGGAGTGTAAAAAAAAACCGTGTTGGTGCCAGCCGCGTTCCTGTACACAGAGAGCTGAAAAGGCAAATTAAAGCATGCACACGACCGTCTCTGGGTAAATGGTGCACTGTCAGGATGGCAGAATAACTCAGAAACGGTTTTTTTGAAGGAGCGGGGCCTGTCTAGATGGATAAGTGGGGCTCTAATTTTTTGCTTTCTGTTCGATGATGAAGCGTGTTTGGCAATGCAGTGTCCCCTAGAGCGTGGAAATAAGATTGTCCTCTGAGAAAAAACTATAAAATTCATAATTACAAGGTGAGAATAGAAATAAGCAAAGTTGAAAGAAACAAAATTTTGCCAGGCCTTCAAGAGTTGACTATATACCACGAAAGAAAAAGTATCATTCTTTGGAGGACCTATCTGTTAAGCATGGAATACAAGAGAGGTGCTCTTGTCGCAGATGAATCCAAGCCTCCTCTAGGAGAGAGAGGATGTCCCGATTTTAATAGCAGGATCTCTCCAGCGCCCAGGAGTTACGAAGGTGGTTTCCAAAGGAGTCAAACATTGAAATCACATAACTCAATTCTTTTGTTCAGATTCTGTGTGCACCAAGCAAAACTATACGTTGAACAGGGTGATCTGAATATCCCGTTGACAAGATCCTTGACTGTCTTTCATCCTCATTCAACTAAGTATTGTAGATTCTCCATGCTTACATCTCTAGATGATGTCTCTGACATATAAATCTGAACTTCCTAGTTTCTTAAAACTCTTCAGCACCTCTTCCATGGCCCTCAGGGTAAAGTTAAGCATTTAACTTGAATTTTTAAGTCTCTTCATTATCTGACCTCTGCATCTCCCACCTCATTTCTTGCAACTCCCCATTCTTGTATTCTTAAGTACCAGCGGTTTTGTGTATCTTAAGTGTCAGCCAATGGAATGAAATTCTTCGAATGGGTCTCTTTTTTTCTGCCAAGCTGTTATACATTATTGTAATACTTTTCCATACACCTTTTATATCTCAGCTTCAATGTCAGTTCCACTAATTTGAGAAATAGATGGCCCTCTAATGTACTTACCCTATTGCACTTGTGATACTATATTAATTATTGCCTTAATTGCTTTTTAATATCTCCCCCTATATTGTGAGTTCCTTGAAAACACGAAGCAGTCTATGACCTTAACTGTCTCTCATATCCATCCCCTTCTTTATGTTTGCTACCCTAGCTCAGGCCCTCATTATCTCTAGCTTGGACAACTGGTCTCCATGCCCCTGCTCTAGCTTTTCTTTATTCCATGCTCAACACTGCTGGCAGTGGCAATTCTATTTAATGCCTGGCTTAACACCTTCCTGCTTAAAACACTTCGATACCAGCTGCTTTTAGAAAAAGTCCAAGATGTTTTAGAATTACATGAATTTATCTCCTCCCCTTCTCTATTTCCTTACTACCTTGTGCCTTGTAGGCACTCCATAAACATTGGTTGAGGGAATGAGGGACTATGTCAAACTCAGTCAAACAAAACCAAGAATAAAGGGTTTAACCAAAGCAGTGCAGTCTGGCCACAGAGACTTCCTAGGGCAGCACAGCCATAGAAGACTATTAGTATAACTCTGTCCCTAAAGAGGGAACCTCAAAATATGCCTTATTATTAGATGACTCCTTGTCTTTGCATATGCCTGGAATATGCTACTCCCTTCCACTTGATCAGTCTCCATCAGATTTCAAGACAGTTTAAAGTATCCCTTCCTCCATTAAACTTTCCTGACCTTTTTGGAGAGAGTGTAAATTGGTTCAACTTTTCGATAGCATGATTTATCAAAATAAGAGTGATGAAAATGTGAAACTCTTTAACCTGGGAATTGTACTTCTAGGACATTACTTAACTACAAAAGAATGTGGCCTGGTTATGGACCTTAATAATGCATTCTAATCCTGGCCAGGTGGCTCATTTCATTGGAGTATTGTCCCAAACACCAAAAGAGTTGCAAGTTTGATTCCTGATTAGGGCACATACCTAGGTTGTGGGTTCCATCCTCAGTCAGGGAACTTCATGGGATGCAACTGATTTCTCATTCTCACATAGATGTTTCTTTCTCTGTCATTCTGTCTCTCTTTCCCTTCTTCTCTCTAAATCAATGAACATATCCTTGTGAGAGGATTTTTAAAAATTATAAAATAATCCATTCTATCCCAGTTCTTAAACCTAAAGGAAAATTGTGACCATCCTAAAAAACAGAATTGGGACAGAATGGTTTCTGTATAACCATAACTAGTCAAAATACTGCATTAGTGTAACTGGTATTTTCAGCATTTTGCCACTTAATAGTTCATCAGCACTGCTAAAAAAAAAATGTGTAAAGAATCCAAACATAATAAAATTGTTCATAGCCTTTCCATATAACCTGCCACTTAGATTGCCTCTCCCCTTGACCTCAGGGTGTCCATTGTAACCTAATACTGATCTAAATAAGGTATGTTGCCAGCAAATCATATATCTCAAAGTCAAACAGGCATTATTTTGAAAGTATTACAAGGGGATAATCGACGCTTTCCACAGAGTGTTGGCTGGTGCGGCTCAGTGGACTAAGTGCCAGCCTACAAACCAAAGGGTCGCCAGTTTAATTCCCACTCTAGGGCACGTGCCTGGGTTGCAGGCCAGGTCCCCAGTGGGGGACACGTGATGAGAGGCAACCACACATTGATGGATCTCTCCCTCTCTTTCTCCCTCCCTCTGCTCTCTAAAAATAAATAAAATCTTTTTTTAAAAAATACTACTTTTTTTAAAAAAGCTTTCCATAGAGATGTTCATGAATACATTGTTGATAACATGGCAAAACTAGAAACAACCTAAAGTTATTGTATTGGCTAAAAATTTCAATGTTCGGGTTTTTTTGATACAGTGGCTCTAGTAGAGCTTAGTTGTCCTTAAGTTTATTCAAAACAATTTTGATAGATTGTATTGTGACAGTTATGTCAGTGTGCATTTTTAAAAAAACTTACCAAATTGGTGAATTTTTGTGTAGCTATGTTAATATTGAAACATTTTCAGCATATTATACTTTATTATGTCAAGAAAAGTAAAAACAGCTGAAACAAAAAAATATTTGTTCAATGTATAGAGAAGATACTATGACTAATTGAACGAGTCAAAAGTGGCTTGTGAATTTTTGGAGATTTTTTTTTCTTGTAGTGCAATTACAGTTGGCCCCATTTACCGCCATTACTCTCTCCCATCCTACCCACCCCGCACCTTACACATTCAATTCTGCTCCCTGCCATCGGGGCCCTCCCCGCCACCATTGTCTTTGTCCATGGGTCCTTTATACATGTTCCTTGCTGACCCTTCCCCTGCCTTGCCCTGTTATCCCCTTCCCCCCTCCCCTCTGGTTACTGTCCATTTGTTCTTTATTTCTGTGTCTGTGGTTCTATTTTGCTTGCTTGTTTGTTGTTGATTAGGTTTCACTTATAGGTGAGATCATATGGTATTTGTCTTTCACCTCCTGGTTTATTTCACTCAGCATAATGCTCTCCAGTTCTATCCATGCTGTCGTGAAGGGTAGGAGCTCCTTCTTCCTTTCTGCTGCATAGTATTCCATGTGTAACACAGCTTTTTGATCCACTCATCTACTGATGGGCACTTAGGCTGTTCTATGCTGGAGATTTCTCACTGGACAATGTTCCATAGTCGGGTAGATAAGTTGAAGTTGATAGCAATCAAATCGAGACATTAATTGAGAACAATCAACATTATACCAGGAGGAAGATAGTAGACATACTCAAGATACCCAGATCAATAAAGTTATTGGTGAAAATGAAAAATTTATCTTTTATTTTATGGAAGAAAACCATATGGATTTTTTCACCAACCCAATACAAACTAAGAGATTGAGTAAACTCTGGTACATCTAATAATGGAATATTAACAACATTAAAGCTAATGTAAAAAGAGATATCACATTGAATGAAATAATAGTGTGACTTCTGTGGGGAAAAGTGTGTGTGTGTGTTACACATGCCCAGAGAAACTGGGTACATACCGATTTGTTCATTGTGATTATCTCCTGGTGATGGTATGGAGCCTTTTAAATTGCTCTTTTTGCGTATCTATATTCTCATTTTTCTCAATGAACATATGTATTACCTGGTATTTGCAGATTTATTGTTTGAAAAATCTGTCCTCTTATTCCATTTCAAATGAAATTATTTGAGGTTTGTCTATATTTCCAGAGTCCTCTGTTATAGAATTGCTCAAGATGAACAGTAAACCTAAAGGCAAGAATAACAGCTGTCCTGGATAGAGAATTAGATAAGTTTGGATTAAATAACCAAGAATTGATAACTAGAAGACAATTTAATTTTTCCTTTTCTCAATCAATTAATTTGTTTGTCTTCCATTTTTAAAAGCATGCTGATCCCATTTTCAAAGAAGAATTGCTTCCAGTTACTTTGTTACCTCAAGGTCCCAGCAGCTGGCTTTAAAAACACAGTAAAAAGGGGGCTTATTTTACAGTCAGTTTCCAATGATGTTTACCAAAATCTGGCTGTAGAAGACTGGATCCATGACCATGTGAATCTAGAAGGCAATCCAGTCCTGTTCTTTTGGAGAAATTCTTCCTGTGTTGTAATTGGTAGGCATCAGAATCCTTGGCAGGAATGTAACCTGAATCTGATGAGAGAAAAAGGTATAAAACTTGCTCGGAGAAGAAGTGGAGGAGGAACAGTTTACCATGATATGGGCAATATCAATTTGACTTTTTTTACAACCAAAAAAAAGTATGATAGGATGGAAAATCTCAAATTAGTTGTGAGAGCCCTGAATGCCGTTCAACCCCAGCTGGATGTGCAGCCTACCAAAAGATTTGACCTGTTACTTGATGGACAATTTAAAATCTCAGGAACAGCCTCAAAGATTGGCCGGACTACTGCTTATCACCATTGCACTTTGTTATGTAGTACTGATGGGACCCTCTTGTCGTCTCTGCTCAAGAGCCCTTACCAAGGGATCAGGAGCAATGCTACTGCTAGCATACCTTCCTCAGTAAAAAATCTGTTGGAAAAAGACCCCACTCTGACCTGTGAAGTGCTGACAAATGCTATTGCTGCAGAATATGCTGCTCATCATCACATTGATAATCACATCAACCTGATAAACCCAACAGATGAGACACTGTTTCCTGGAATAAATGGCAAAGCCAAAGAACTACAAACCTGGGAGTGGGTCTATGGCAAAACTCCAAAGTTCAGTGTAAAAACTTCCTTTAATGTGTTACATGAACAGTCATACTTGGAAATTAAAGTATTCATAGATGTGAAGAACGGAAGAATTGAAATCTGTAACATTGAAGCACCAGATCATTGGTTGCCACTGGAAATATGTGACAAATTAAATTCAAGTTTTATTGGTAGTAAGTTTTGCCCATTTGAAACTACTGTGCTAACAAATACATTACATAGAACATGTCCAGAAGACAATGAACTATACAATAAATGGAATATTCTCTGTGAAAAAATTAAGGGAATAATGTAAATGCAAGTAAATTTCTTAAAATTGGCAGGTTAAGTAAGAAAATAAAAATTGCAGTATACATTATATGTCTCTTAAAATTAAAAGGACCTAGCCTCTTTTCAGTAACTTCTCCCCATTTGTGTCTATCACCTATCCTTGTCTGTGTTTTCTACTGGCCTCTAGGATATTCTGTCTCTTTCCTTACTGATTTTAATATTTAGCATTCATTTGTATTTCAGCTCCTGCTTCTGTTATCATCTTGAGAATGTTTACCATATAGGACCTTCTGAATTTGGTTCTTTTTCTTACCTCTGGGGAACACAAGCCAGGCTTCTTGCTACTTCTGATACCTTAAACTCTAAAGTTCTCCCTTTTAGCTATAATTTTATCCTCCCATCCTCTCCCACTAAACCAAGCCTGTTTTAACTTTTATAAACCCTGAACTCTTCCCTAATCTCTTGCTTCATCTCCCTTCCTGTCCTAGCTTAAATTATTTCAAATCCATTGCCCTTTCTTACCAGCATTCTCATTTGCTCTCTTGACCTACCATAGCCACCTATTTAAAAAAAATTCCAACAATTGTTTTTTCACTCCTATGCTCAGAGGGCAGGCAGTGTGGGAAGAAAATTCACATACTTCAGATTAAACTAATTCATATTCACAACTTCCAACTTAAATTTTTTTCTTTCTGTTGGTGTCAGATTCAGCTCATCTGTTGACTCCTTCACATTTTTCAGAAGCATTATTCCTAAATATTTCCACTCTTCAACTCAGAATTCCACTACTCTTGTCACAAATATTGACTCATAATTTGAGAGCAGAGACCTTTAGAAATCAGCCTTTAGCCTCCCATTTTCTGTATTTCAACATACCTCATTGCATCTAATCTCAGAAAAGAACAACTTTTCCTTAAAGTTAATCCCTCTTAATTGTACCCTAGTTTTTCGTTTGGTTGGTTTTTTGGTTATTTTCCCCCTTTTCAGTCTGAGTTTTATACTATCAAATATTCATCTATTTTTTTTGTATTTTCTATTTTCACTGGATTCTTACCCATAGTAAATGAACATACTTATGTCTCCTTTTCCCCAAACTCTCCTGTTCAAGGTTTTATTCTTTATCTCTTCATTACCAAACTTCTTTAAAGAGTAACATCACTGCCAACCATTTCCTGTCTCCAAAGTGCATTCAGAGACTCCACTTATTCCCAGAGTACTTACTATGCATTTATTGAGTGCCTGATAGGTGCCAAGTGCTTTGCTAGTTGGATATTTGTGATTAGTGAAACACAGATGGTCACTGACCTCAGGAATTGACAGTTTAGTATATTGCTTTTCAAATTTTTTAAAAATAAGTAAAAATATATTTTTATACTTTGCACCAGCACACACATGTCTCTAACAAGTTCATAATACAGTGTTTATCTTTTTATCTGATATTTTATATTCAACTTTATTTCATTTTTAAACATAAAATTTATGACCCATTTGATAGGTAAATATCTGAGTTTTAAAAACTTAAGCCTAATTGGGTAAATAGACAAACAAATCAGAAAATAATTACAAAATGAGAATAGTTTGAAAGAAAAGTCCAAGTGGTTATAATAGACAATCATAGGAGCTACCTAGCTAGAGCTATCAAGATGACTTTGAACCTGAGACCAAAAGTAAGAGGAAAGCAGCTATGCAAAAAGTGAAGAGTATTCCAGGTCTTACTAGTAACCTATTGCTACAAAACAAAGCATTTCAAAACTTGGTGGGTTAAAACAGCAATCATTTGTCATGGCACACTCTACCCTCTGGCAATGCCTGCTGGTGCTGAGGAGGTTCAAGATATTCATTCCCTTAGTGATTGGAATATTCTATCCTGCAAGGAAGGTTGGCCACATGGGACTCTGGAAATCAATAGAGGAGGTACAACAAATTCATAGGGAGTTAAGAATGAAACAGGCCATCAATATCCCTGTCTGAAGTCCCTGATTGAGCCATAGTCACTGCAGGAATGAAAGCCAAGATACTTCAGTCCATCCCCAGCACCACACATGGGCCACTAAGCTCAGTATTAGGGTGACATCTTTGAGGTTGGGCAGTCCATTGATGATACGGGGAAAACTGACAAATCCCAGGAACAGGTACAGACTATGAGAAAGACTCAGGACAAAATTCAAAGAGCCAAATCATTATCCCCATCTGCTTTAAAGGGTCCAGTGAAAGTAACCTGAAGCAAATGTGGTTTGACATCATCCCTGTTGGGACCCCCCTTGAAAAGACAGACCAGCCTGTTGGAAGCCTTAAAACCTGAACAGACCTGCTGTTCAGATCTGCTCCTACCACCCCTAGTACCCTGCCTGCTCCAACAGGAGCCTGATGTAGTCCTATTTGGGGTGAGTGCCCCATGTCCCGGGTATAGGACACAGACCAAGACCACCTCCGGGGGCCATTTGGGGTAATGGGGGTCCCATTCAAACTCACTGGTCCCCCAGAAATAAAAAGTGATGGCTCTGGTTGATACTGGAGTCAAATGTGCTTTCATACATGGTAACCCTCAGAAGTTTTCTGGCCCCTTTAATGCCATCAGTGGTTATGGACGGTAAATGTTTATGGCCAGGAAGGTCCCTTTGACACTGCAAATTCCCCAAGAATAGGAAGTTTTTCTCTCTCCAATACCACATAACATATTGGGCATTGATATTCTACCAAATCAAACTCTGCAAACCTCTATTAGTGAATTTAGCCTATGGGTCAGAGTAATCGAACCAGTGCTGAAGGGAAATGCCAGCTGGGAACCGGTAAGTCTACTGCTGCCGCCAACAATGGTAACTGTCAAACGTAAATTGCTGTGGTCAGAGTTAAGGAGACAGGAGAACCAATTTGAGAACTGCACCAAGTGGATATGGTACACTTGCCCATAGTGCTTTGAACAGCCTAGTATGGGCTTCAAAATATGCCTTGGTTTGTGTGGACACCACATCTAGTTTAACCCAATTTTTCCCTTGTCGCCATGAAAACCCAACTGCTACCATTAGGGGATTAGAGAAGCTGAGTACCATGTACAGAGATCCTCATAGAATAGACAGTGATTGGGGTCACATTTCCATGGTCGTGATGTGCAAGACTGGACAGAAGAACATGACATTGAGTGGAGATTTCCTATACCCTATAACCCACAGACAGCAGGGCTGTAGAAGGAAGAATGAAATATTAAAGCCACAGACAAAATTACTAACGGATAAAACCACCTTGGTCAGGTGGACTAAAGTACTGCCCCAGGCTTTAATGTTTGAATGATTAACCAGTAGGGTCTGTTGCCCCATATGCCAGACTGTGGAAGCTGAAGTTGAAGTGTGAATGGGTGGTGAAGAAATGGGGAAAAAAACTGTATAGAGAACTCCTTCAAGAAGTTTGTTCATGAGACTTCCGGCCAAGGTGGAGGTGGAGGTGGACACACTGTGCCTCCTCGCACACCAAAATTAAGGGCAACAAAGATTTAGAAAGAAGAAAACAATCAGAACGGAGAAAACTGAACTGTATGGAAGCCCAACAACCATTCATCCAGATGGTAAAGGGCGGAGTCGCGGCAGGAAAAAGTGGAGGTTAGTGGACCCAAGCACACAGGCAGTGGTGGCTAGCAGACCTCAGGCCCACAGGCAGCAGCTAGTGGACCCCGGGGCATGGGGTGGCAACGGGCAGACCCAGTGAGGCCACCCAAGGTGGCTGGCTGATCAGGCGATCCCACATTCGCATGCAGATAATCCAGGTGAAGGGGAAGCGGCGGAGGGGACTGTAATCAGAAAAAGTGGAGCAAGGGCCATTGTTCCCTCTTGGACCCCGCCCCCACATACAGCACCACAACCCAGCAACTGGGCTGCCCCACCCTGGTGAACACCTAAGGCTCCGCTCCTCGCTACGTAACAGCCACAACCAGACACCCCCACCAAAAAAAAAAAAAAAAAAAAAAAAAGGCTCAAATGGGAGAACAAATCAAAGCCCCAGAGCTAATTCATCTAAGCAACCAAGAGATAGCCAACCTATCAGATGCACAGTTCAAAGCACTGGTGATCAGGATGCTCACAGAATTTGTTCATCTAATTTGGTTGCAAATTAGATGAACAAATGAAGACTACAATAAATGAAATGAAGGAAAACACACAGGGAACCAATACAGACGGGAGGAAAACTGGGATTCAAATCAATGGAGTGGACCAGAAGCAAGAAACAACCAACCAAACAGAAAAGAATGAAGAAACAAGAATTCAAAACAAAAATGAGGAGAGGCTTAGGAACCTCCAGGACATCTTTAAATGTCCCAACTTCCAAATTATAGGGGTACCAGAAGGGGAAGAAGAAGAGCAACAAGTGGAAAACTTATTTGGACAAATAATAAAGGAGAACTTGCCCAATCTGGCAAAGGAAATAGACTACTAGGACATCCAGGAAGCTCAGACAGTCCCAAAGAAGGTAGACCCAAGGAGGAACACACCAAGGCACATCATCATTACATTCGCCAAGATTAAAATGGAGAGAATTCTAGAAGCAGCACGGATAAGGGCACAGTCACCTACAAAGGAGTTCGCATCAGACTGTCAGCTGATTTCTCAAAAGAGACCTTACAGGCAAGAAGGGCTGGAAAGAGGTATTCCAAGTCACGAAAGTCAAGGACATACATCCAAAATTGCTCTATCCAGCAAAGCTTTCATTTAGAATGGAAGGGCAGATAAAGTGCTTCTCAGATAAGGTCAAGTTAAAGGAGTTCATCATCACCAAACCCTTATTATATGAAATGTTAAAGGGACTTATCTAAGAAAAAGAAGATAAAAATAGGACAGTAAAAAGACAGCAAACTCACAGATATTAACAACCACACCTAAAACGAAAGCAAACTAAGCAGACAACTAGACCAGGAGCCAGAACACAGAAATGGAGATCACATGGAGGGTTTGCAACAGGGGAGTGGAAGGAGAGAGGGGGAAAAGGTACAGAGAATAAGTAGCATAGACAGTGGGCAGAAAATAGACAGGGGGAGGGCAAGAATAGTGTGGGAAATGTAGAAGCTAAAGAACTTATGACACATGGACATGAACTAAAGTGGGGGAATGTGGGTGGGAGGGGGTGTGCAGGGTGGAGGGGAATGATAGGGGGAAAATGGGACAACTGTAATAGCATAATCAATAAAATATATTTTTAAAAAGAAAATTACATTCTAAAAAAAGAAGTTTGTTCATGAGGAGTGGACAGCATGGTTATCTGCATGGAATATGTGCATTGCTGGAACAATCCAGTGGAGGGGAGACCGCTTGAAGGACGAAATCCTTGGTGAGGCTAAAGGAGGTGAGGTCAAGTTCACTTGCTGAAACTGTGGCAAGCTTTTTTATATATTAGGATTAATAACCCTTTTCTACATGTTATAAGTTTGAACTCATGTTTTTAATATTTTTATGGTTCCTTTACTCATTTTAAATATTTACAAAATGATCAACTCTCTTTGCCCTTTCCTTGATAATTCCTGGTTTTTGTATTGTGCTTCGTACATTTAGTGGGTTTCTAAAAATTGATTTTTCATTTAATTAGCACCTTAATCCAGTTAGAATAATTTTTCTAGGCAGAGATCTAATGTTATTTTTCCATTTACTTATTTATTTGTTCTTTCCATTTATTGAACAGTATATTCTTTCTCCACTGATGAAAGACAACTTTATTATATGTTCATTTTCTCAGATGTGTTTCCAGACTCCTTATTCTATCCCACTGCTTTGTCCATTCTTATGCCCAGATATTTTTTAAAAGTTTATGTAGCATTATGTCTTTATAGCTTGTCAAGGAAGTCTCCTAGTATAGTCTCTTTTGACATTTCATTTATAAATTAACTTAGGGAGAATTTATATCTTACTAACCCTTCCCATTCAGCAATATAATTTGTCTTTCCAGTTATTCTACTTTTCTTTTATATCCTTTCATAAAGCTTGTTTTTTTTATATAGTTCTTGCATATTTCTTGGTATGTTTAATTGATAAACTTGCATCTGGTATCCTCCTGATAGTCCAATTGCATCTGGGAATAGAACTTCAAATATTTAGAATAATGGACGGCATGTCTGTAGACTCTCTTCCTTAAATATCATTCTCTTAGGCAGGGTTTCTATAAGAGTTGAATAAAAGTTAATTTCACAGGGTTATGTATTGCTGGTTCTCTAGTGACAGATCCATTTGCTCTAGAAATCAGAGTTGTTATTTTAACATGTCAGTAAAGGAGATCTAACACATATTCTCACCTGAATGAAAAGCTACTCTACTTCCACATGACTATGGGAATCTGGCAAAATAAGCCAGGATCTGCTGCAGAAAGAAACTTTGGATCAGGTCCAATATTTGTGCAAGCGCTCTCCTGAGATCCCCAATTTCCATAGTAGACAGATTAAGCCTCTCTTAAATGGATGAAAATGCTCTTCAATTAGTTTGTTGTTTTTGTTTGTTTGTCTGTTTGTTTAGCCTCTCCTACCTGACTTTCCAGTTAAGGCACTCCCCACAGAGCTTCATTCTGCACATGCGCTGGTCGCTACCAGCCTGCGGCAGTAAACTGGAAAACAACTCAGCGCCTGGGACAAGAAGCCAGCCCTATATAAACCATACCCCAGCAGCAGTTAAGGGAGCCATATTCTCCATTACTGTGTGCTTCCTCGATGCATCAAGATCCCTCTCTTTCTCCTCACCTTGTTTTCAGTAAACCTCTTCTTTTGAATGTTTCATCTCATCTCTCAATTTCTATCTTTCTACCTTCATCTGTGACACATATAATAAAGGTTGACAAAATTAGTTTGAGTATTTTCAGGTTCAGCATTATCAGCACCTGAACCTTAAAACATCCAAGAAAAACATCAGGAACTTTTCTGGAAGTCCTCCTTTGCCCACAAAGGCAAAACATAAACCTGGTGTCTAAAGCCACCCAGGACTATTCTGCTCAACCTTAGTCCCATGGCCTCCTTCCACCTGGTTTTGGTCTTCTACACTATTTAATCTTCAATTTAATCATCAGTCTTTCCCTGATGTGTTTATATGTGCACTCTCCAACAGCAGTACCTCTATTGATCTCTACAGACTCTGGCTTACCTTATTCTTTAGGCTTCTGGACTGTTCATTGCCTCTACCTGTATCCACTCTCCCAACCCAACTCCATGGAACCCAGTCTTTGTCCCCAACCAGTCAACTGGCATCTGGATGAATGAGCTTACCCAGAATAGTTAATTCTAAACTGCGAAGCTTTATGAATGTGCCAGCCAAGTTTGAATGAGCTGCAAAATGTATCCGAATAACTAAATAGGTTGATTTGCCTTTATGGAGTTAGGTAATATTGGATAACAATGTTGGTGAATGTCTGCCAAAGACATTAAATCGTAACAAAATTGATACTGTACTTTTTATTCCTGAATATTAGACCCACAAGCCCATCTGTCTCCAACCCCTGCACTGGGAACCTGTCTGCAGCTTGTCAGGAACTGGGCCACAAGAAGTGAAGCTCGCAGCCTGAGCTAAACCTCCTGTCCCATCCCCACCCCTGCTTCACGAAACCGGTCCATGGTGCTTAAAAAGGTTGGGCACCACTGTCTTAAGAGTACTCTTACCCATAATTTTTCTGCCTGGACTCTAAATTCCCAGGGCCAATATTAACATCCAATTCATCTTTATAATAGGTGCTCATTATTGATTCACATTCCAAAAGCCAAGTAAGAGAGAAGCTAGTAAAATGTTTAGGTTTACCGTATTACTTCAACCATTGTAATTCTAAGTAATATATTTATAAAAATATTGAGGGTTGGTCATAACTGAAACAATGGATCCATAAATTAGTAGAAATGTATAAATTTATTGTTAAAGTCACACATTATAGGAATGATCTGTCCAAAGGAAAAGAAAAACAATATTCACTCAAAATAGAAATATATAATGTAAATGAACTACTACCCATCATATCTTTTTTGTGTACTTGTTATGAAAAATGTCCACTGTTGTTTCATGACATGGTCTTAAATCAAAATCACAATATCCAAGGGAGAAACGACTCTAAAAAGAAAAGAGAAGAGTTTTTTTTTTTTAAATAAAAAGAACAAAAGCCATGTTGTTAAAATGATACAAAAAGAGTGCTACCCACTCATATGGCTATATCCTACCTGTGGTTTCTTAAAATAATCCAGTCCCCTTCCAATCTTAATTATCCATCCATTGTCAAACCTATTGAAATTAGTATACAGTATTATATTCCAGGCAGTTATATCAGACAATAATCAAAGCTGTAGGGTATGAAGTGTCAGCAAATCCTCCCTAAGAAAAATCATTTCCTCCAGTAGCATGAATTGAACCAAACCTGGGGGTAACTCAAGAGCTGTGTTTACAATGAAGCAAAATGTCCACAAAACCATGGGTTGATTTAATTAGCTGATAAAGTTTAACAATCATATTAAAACTTACTCTTGAAATTCAGCTTGCCGGTAAAACTTTCCTGGTTTGCCAATATGTGGTTTCAAAGTATAGTCAAGCAGCCTATGGTGATGTTTCAGGGTTTGTCCCACTTAGCAATGGGCGAAGTAAACAGGAAGGGCTCTGGATCCTGACCTCTCCTTCAACCACAGCAGCTGCATTTTCATGTTTTGCATTTAGGTTATGCTTAAGTTTTCACTAAAACTGAGGGCATCATTGCTATAAACATAAGAAAGCCACTATGCTAAATGGAGTAAACATACCATTAAAAAAACTGCGCATACTATGTCCTCATAGACACAGCATACTGTCACACCTACTAGAATATTTGATAAACTAAAGCCACATTAAATAAATATCAGTATCACCAGAAAAGGAAATAAATTCTCCCAATACTACAATATAGTATGTATAGTTGAACAGACAGAAAGGAATTTTCTATTTTCCTTTCTGTCATAGAACATGTAAATTTTATTCATTAGGAAATATGAAACTCACATACAGCACAAAATAAGCCAGACTATTTTCCTTCAAAAGTGAAAAGATACAATAACTAAGCTTTATTTTAAAACTTCAGTATTTAGACACTTTGCCTCCTCACACCATCCAAAAGGAGGACAACAAATTTAAAAACAAAAAATAACCAGAACTGCTAGAAAATAGAAGTGAATGGAAGTCCGACAACCAAGGAGTTAAAGTAGAAGCATCCAGATGGTAGGAGGGGTGGAGACAGGCAACAGGGGTAGAGTGGACTTGCTGCAAGGCAGCAGCTGGAGGACCAGGTAGTCCCACATTCATGTGCAAATAAACTGGGAGGAACAACTGGTAAGTGAGATAGATTGAGCAACCCAGGGTTCCAGTGCAGGGAAATAAAGCCTCAAAACCTCTGACTGTAAAAATCTGTGGGGGGCTGCAGCAGAGGGAGAAACTCTCAGACTCCCAGAAGAGTTCACTGGAGAGACCCACAGGGTCCTGGAAGGTACACAAACCCACCAACCATGGAATCAGCACCAGAAGAGCCCAATTTGCTTGTGGGTATGGGGGGAAGTGACTGAAAGCCAGCCCGGAGCGGAGCAAGTGGCATCATTTCCTCTTGGACCACTCCCCTACATATAGAACCACAACACATCTATGTGGGTTGCCCCACCTTGGTGAATACCTAAGGCTCCACCCCTTACTACAAAATAGGCACGCCCAAACAAAAAAATGTGGCCCAAATGAAAGAACAAATCAAAGCTTCAGAAAAAATACAACTAAGCAATGAAGAGATAACCAACATATCAGATGCATAGTTCAAAACACTGGTCATAAGGATATTCACAGAAATGTTTGATGTGGCCACAAAATAGAGGAAAAAGTGAAGACTATGCAAAGTGAAATAAAAATATACAGGGAATCAATAATGAAGGGAGGAAAACCTGGACTCAAATCAATGATTTAGAGCAGAAGGAAGAAATAAACATTCAGCCAGAACAGAATGAAGAAACAAGAATTCAAAAAAATGAGAAGAGGCTTCGGAACCTCCCAGACAACTTTAAATTTTCCAACATCTGAATCATAGGGTTGCCAGAAGGAGAAGAGGAAGAGCAAGAAATGGAAAACTTATTTGTAAACATAATGAAGGAGAACTTCCCCAATCTAGCAAAGGAAACAGACTTCCAGGAAGTCTAGGAAGCTCAGAGTCCCAAAGAAGTTGGGCCCAAGGAAGCACACACCAACCACATCACATTTACATTACCCAAGATTAAAGATAAAGAGAAAATCTTAAAAGCATCAAGAGGAAACAGTTATCTACAAAGGAGTTCCCATAAAACTATCAACTGATTTCTCAAAAGAAACCTTGTAGGCAAGAAGGGGCTGGCAAGAAGTGTTCAAAGTCGTGACAGGCAAGGACCTATATCCCAGATGACTCTATCCAGCAAAGCTAGATAAGGCAGATAAAGTGCTTCCCAGAGACGGTCAAGTTAAAGGAGTTCATCATCACCCAGACTTTATTATATGAAATGTTAGAGACTTATCTGAGAAAAAGAAGATCACAACTACAAACAGTAAAATGACAACAAACTCTCAACAACTAAACCTAAAAAACAAAAACTAAGCAAACAACTGGAACAAGAACAGATTCACAGACATGGAGATCACATGGAGGGTTATCAGAGAGGAAGGGGAGGTGGGAGAATGGGGGAAAAGGTACAGGGAATAAGAAGCATAAATGGGAGGTACAAAATAGGGGGAGTTTAAGAATACTACGGGATGGGGCGGTGGGCTGGGATGGGAGTAAAAGACAAAACTGTACAAGAACAACAATTAAAATTTTAAAAATCCCTAAAAAATTAATAAGTAAATAAAAGCAAAAAAAAAAAAAGAATACTAGGGGAAACAGAGAAATCAAAGAACTTTTATGTATGATCCATGGACATGAATTAAGATAGGGGAATGATGGTGGGAGGTGGGTAATAGGGCACAGGGGAATAAAGGGAGAAAAAATGGGACAACTGTAATAGCATAATCAATAAAATATATTAAAACAAAAAACAAACAAAAAAATACATAACCTCAAACATGTCCCAGAATCAAGTAGGAAAGATGGATGAGCCAAATGACCTTAAAAATCCTATCCAGCCCCAAGATTGTATTATATTGTGTATGTTTTTAAAAAATTATCTACGATATTGATTTATTCCTATTCAAATAAATTGGTTCCATTTCTTAACAATAATGCTTTTATTGATGATGATTGATGATGATGAATGATGATATTAAGCAAACTATCTCAGTTATTGTGATGTAAGTATTTAAGATGCAGTGATGATATTTATTAGGTAAAAGCATGAGATCTGAGGGCAGAGAGTCCTGGGTTCAGATACCATCAAACGTTAATCAGCTGTGCAGAGTACATAATATATTTCACTTGTCTGAGCTGCAGTTTTCTAGTTTTCAAAGTGAGAATAATAACAGTGCTTACATTATAATTTTTATGACTATTAAAAGAGCTCTTGAATATAAAAAATAATTTAATATTTAAATTAAATATTCATGTACAATTATATAAAACTTAAGATAAATAAAAATAAGTATTTTTCAACTGCATAAAAATTAAAATATTACTATACACTAACCTAATTTCTCGGTCATGTACTGAAGAAGAGTATTCTAATTCCAACAGCACTCCATGATTCCTGAGTGACTCTTTTATTTCTTTCAGGCCACAAATTTGCTGCTGTTTCCCACTGCCCTGTTAATAAGGAAAAAAAATACAACTTTCTGCCTCAGTTATTAGTATTTCAAATTATCTGAGCTATGCAATGCATATCATAGGTGAATTAAAATGGAAAGATTCTAGACTAGTTTCAATGTCTTTTAATTTCAAAGAAGCAACCAAATAATATGAAATGGTTTATGAGCAGTTATTTTTATCAAAAGATTAACTTTTTTCTAATGTAGACATAATACAACTCAGTCCTATCTCCTAAAATGTATTTTAGTAAAGCTGTTTATTCAGATGGGGCTGGCTTGCTCTCAATTAATCCTAGAAATTTGAATTATCTAGAAGCATTCGTATGTAAGTCAAAATCAAGAGAGAGATGCCCACTATTATGCTATGATCCCCCAGAATGCCAAGGCAATCAATCAAGAAAAATAGATACAAATACTAACTTGTAGAATGAAAGTGAGATGAAATTGTCAAAAGTGCAGAGAGTATGACTGCCTCCTAGAACATCCAAGAGACTAAACCGACAAAGTATTTGAATAAGAGAGTTTAGCAAAGTGGCCAAATCCAAGGTATAAGATACTAAAATGAACAGCATTTTCTAAGGTGTTTTATGCCCACTGTTAGATAATAAGTTCACCACAAGGAAAGAGCATTAGCCGAAGCATTTTGTCCATTTTCCCTTACTTGAACTGCATCTTATAGCTGAATGAAATGAAGTTAAGGAAGAGTAAATGCCTTCAGATACCTACTTCATCCAGGGAGGTGAGAAGATGAATCGTTTTTACTTTACATTGTCTCTTAATAAGCATCTCACAAAATCGAAGAAAGTTATACAGCTGAAAGATATTAGGATGGGTTAGTACTAACTCATATATTTTAAATAACATTTCATCACATTAGTTTGTTCACTTACCTGATGAGTATGTCTAATATAGGGATCTTCTACCCAAACTTCTCTAACTGTCTCATTAAGGTATTCTTGAAAAAGTGACTCGTAACTGAAACCTGTTGCATTCTCCTCTATTTTAACTTGCTTGTGATATTTTCCATCTACAAAACACAAGCTTTAATTAAAAAAATCCAGTGGTGACTTTTATTTTTTGTATATTATATTTATATATAGTGATTAATCAGGATCAGATACTAATTAATTTTTTTAACTCTACTTAGTAAACATTTGTGAATGGCTGCTATGTACAGACACATGGCAAGATGCTACACAACAGAGGCAAATAAGGCAAACCATTCCACAGGTGATTTTGCTTTTAAGGAGGCCAGGAAAGTAGGAAAGTCCAGAGATTTCTTGGAACAGGTTCCTGAGCTAATTCCTAGAAACCAGGCATTTTATTCAAGAGAGGACTGTATGTGTAAAGTTATCTGCTATTCTTGTCACCATGAGTACAACTACAAGTTATAACTCAGTGGCTATCTGGTCCTTCTCTTAAGATACATCTTTTTATGTTCTGCAATTTAATAGCTAAAGTGAGTATTAAATACATAAATGCAGTATAATATGGAGTTTAGAAGCTTTCTGAGAACTTGCAGGGAATGTTTTAGGCAGAAATTGACAATACTTTTCAATAATCTGAGCCAAAGACTAGGATGCCAGAGATTAGTAGGATAGTTCCAATGAGTTTGTTCATTCAAAATGAGTAACTATTGGAAAGGTTATCAAAGATCTTTAAGATTTTTTTTTAAATATGACCTTTTAATGGGTAGTTCCTAATCTATATAGTGGTTGCACTGTCAGACTGTTGAAAAACAGTAATTTGGATTCTGTTTCTAATACTTTCACAGATACAGTGTTAGCAACCGTGCATCCATGCTGAAGTCAAGGGTTCCACATAGGTTAATTCAACCCAATGTAGTCAAACACAATGCTGATGTTACTGTATTTCATCAGCATTTTAGAGAGAAACTTCATAGTAGATTTCTGTTTGGGGTTAAGGAAACAATTTTACTCCACTCAACAGAGGAGCTCAGTGGGGTATCCAGGGCTGGTACAGAATATTAGGAAGAGGTGGGGGGAGGGCTGTAGTCAGGAGAGCAAGAAAGAGCAGCTGGGGAGCTGGAGGTACTGGCTTTTTAGAGCTGTAGTTCCTTTGGCTGCAGAAAGCAGGTGCAGTGTGCACTTCAGACAACTGTGGCAATGGCCACTTATATTTGTCTGTAAACTAGACACTCAAAAGGAGAGAGCTAATAATAAATAGGGAACAATATTACTGCATCTCTAATCATTAGGAATACTTCTGGAATGTTTTGATTCACAACAAAACCCCAAAGAAATCCCAGGAGTTTCTTTAGATACTATAGTATTTTGGTTATTTTATAAACAGGAATACAAGTTAAATACAGGATTCACATTTGGTATTCCTGTGTAGTGTTAACTTAATCTGGGTGTACACATAAGCTTCATGGAGATCTGTGAATTCCTTTAAAAAGTAGGCAAAGTCCTGCAGTATTTAAAGCTTTCTTCAAATTCTCAAGAGGGTATCTGACCACCACATCACTCCCCACTCACCACCCCCCACACAAAAAAAATAGGTAAAAATAGCTTCTGTACAGGAGAGCAGAAATGCAGAGTAAACCTGTCAGCTGCAGGGACAAATGTTCTAGACCTCACAGAGCTCCAAAGGCAGAGCCAGAAACACTAAGTGAAATGGGCTTTGTCAATAGTATATGAACACATTCTCTAAAACAGCTGCTTTACCTTCTTTTTCTTGATCCAAGTATTTCTTTATATTTTCTGCTCTATCCATGTAGCCAGAAATTTTTTTTCTAAGATTACATTTCTTTGTATCATCTTGGGTGCCTACAAATTAAAAAAATATATTCCCAAGTTTCAAAAACAGTTTTTCTACTGAGTATAGGCATTATTTCCAGCTTCCCAAGTCTTCCACACACTTCCTATTGCTTAACCTGGTTTGCATCGACCCCAAAACACACAATTTTGACTTGATCATTGGTGCACTAAGCATCTGAAGCAGATTCATTTAGGAGGGGAACTCTGACCCTGTGTCTCCCTGCTGGATACTAAATCTGGTAAGGTGGCTTACTACACATCAAACCTGAGTCTGTGCACTATTTTGACCTAATCATCCACAGGTTTGAAATGTTATCATAATCAAAAGAGAGCTAACAATGTCTATTTTTCTTCTACAAAACCAACTTCTCTTCCAGACTTCTCCATTATAGTTTTTGCTCAATCATTTTCCTAGCCAGCCCCAAATGTAAGGTAACTTTTAATATCCATTATCAATAAAATCTTACCCCAAAGTCCCACCCTCCCAAACCCAATCAGTTACCAAATTACTTCTGGTTCCTTCTTTTTTGAAACACTCAGTTTTTTAAACACTTTATTTCAAATTAATTTTATATTTATGGAAAGTTGCAAAAATAGTACACTCCTTTCACCTATATTCCCCTAATATTAATATATCACATAACCAGCCCTGGCTGGTGTAGCTCAGTGGATTGAATGCAGGTCTGCAAACCAAAGGGTCACTGGTTCAATTCCCAGTTAGGACACATGCCTGGGTTGCAGGCCAGGTCCCCAGGAGGAGGCACATGAGACACAACCACACATTGTTGTTTCTCTCCCTCTCTTTCTCCTTCCCTTCCCCTCTCTCTAAAAATGAATAAATAAAATCTTTTAAAAATTAAACTAAAAAATACATATCACATAACCATAGTACAATTATCAAAGTTAGGAGATTAAAATTCATACAACACTATTAAATCATCTATAAACCTATTTCCCCAATTTTGTCACTAAAAAAAGTTTGTTTTCTGGTCCAGGATCCCACTTGGCATTTAACTGTTATGTCTTCTCCTTTGTGTCCTCCAATTTGTAGTAGTTCCTTAGTCTCTGCCTTTTATGACCTTGTCCTTTAGGAAGAATAGTGGTTATTTTGTAGAATGTTTCTCATTTTGGGCTATTGATGTTTTCTCATGATTAGATTGAAGTTATGCTTTTTTGGCAAAAAAAAATCACAGAAGCGGTGAGCCACCCTCAGTGGGTACATGATGTTGATGTGTCTTATCTCTGGTGATGTTAACTCTCATCACTTGGTTAAGGTGGAGTTCACAAATCTCTGCACTATAAAATCACTTACTTTCTCCTTTGTAATTAAGTATCTTGTGAGAAGACATCCTGTTTCTCACCACCCTTTTACCCATTAATTTTAGCCTCCATCAATAGTCCTTGCCAAAAAGTATTACTACAATGTTTGCCAAATGGTGATTTTCTGTTGCCATCATTCCTATTTATTAATTGGAATTCAATTGTGAGGAAGAACTGTTCCTTCTCCCCATCTACTTATTTATTCAATTATTAACTTATATCAATATGGATTCATGGGTATTTATTTTATTCTATGGGTTGTAATCTAATACTATATTTTCTTATTCAAATTTTATCAGCTTTGGTTTTGAGAGCTCTTTAGTGTCGGCTCCTGTATTCTTTCAACATGCCCCATCATTTTTTGAGCACTTTCTTATTTCCTAGTACAAAATGTTTTAAATTCTTCTTGCATTTTCCCTGCCCTAGCCCGGGAAGGGAAGCATTTTTCCAAGGAGCCCTGGTTCCTTTTATTGGAGAATAGTATCAAGAAATCAACTTCTGGGTGCTAAGTGTGTTCATTGCCCCTAGGAAAGTCCTATCACTTACATCTAGACCCTTTCAGTCAACACAACTAGAAAGTATATGTAGGTTTGTTAATATACACATACAGGCATATTCCAGAGATATTGCAGCTTCAGTTCCAGACCACTGCAATAAAGCAATTATCACAATAAAGTGAGTCACATGAGTTTTTGGTCATGTGCCAATGTCAGCAATTCAATATCCATACCATCTCCTCCTTTTCCTAATATTGGTATCACCTCCCTGATTCATTCAGGCCCCTTATCACCTCTCATTTTGATTCCTGCAGGAGCATCTTAATTGGTCTGCTTGACTTTATTCTCTTCAGTTTAATGTGTTTCCTACAATCTTGCCATATTCACTGAATACTCGAGAAATAATTATTGAGAATTTACTACATGCCAGGCATTGTTCTAAGCACTGGGGGTACAGCAGTTCATAAAATAGACACAATTCTCTCCTATCATTCAGGTGGGAGGAAAGACTACAATTGAATTGGTTAAATACGTATGTTAGATGGTGATAAATGGTGATAAAAAGAAAATAAAAGAAGTAGGATGAGGGAGTCCTGGGGTGGGGTTGGAATATTAGCCTGGAGGTCAGGGAAGGCATCACAAAGGAGGTGATACTTGTGTGAAGACTGAGGAGGTGAGGGAGTAGGCCATGCAGATATTTGGGAGAAGAGCATATTCCTGAGACAAGCCCTGAGATGTAATTAAAGCATCATTCCTTGGTTAAAAACTTTAAATGGTTTGTCTTTGTCTATGAAGTGAGTTAATTAGTATCTCCTCCGGTCAAGGCTATCCACAGGGTCCTGCAAGACCCAATCTACCTTTAATCTTTACTTCTCACTCTTCTCCATAAGACATATGTTGAACTGAAATGAACCACTTATTTGGTTAAACAGCACAGACAGAATTTGAACACTATTAGCTGAATTTCTGATTTCTGAAATTCTAGTTATTCCTCCAAAGGCCCTATATCAAAAAAGCCACATCCACCTTTCCACCCCCAAATGACCTTTAACTGTTTAAATCCGCACTGCACTTGTCTACAGCTCTCTTCTGACACTAATCCCCTGTATTAGAGTTATTTTCCATCTGTACCTTAACCTGTAAAATCATGTCACTGTCTCTGTAACTTCTACAGGATCACTGGAGCACACTGGAGCCGCATTCCTGTGATCCTCCCGCTTCAGATTCCTAAAGCCCCAGGACTTGAGCAGTGTTCCACCTGACCAACAGTGTACACCACCTCTCTTTTTGGGAGTCAGTACTCCAGAGTCTTTAAAGCTTTGGCTTCCAATTGTGAGTCTACCAACTGTAGCAGAATTGGAATGCAAACTACTTTTTTATGTTTTGAAGATGACATCACCTCCTACTTCACAAGGCAACTTAAGTATGAAACGAAATCATGCTTTTAATGTGTTCTGCACAGTGCTTAGCCCTCACCACTCAAATGATAATACTCATTGTTATCCTCATAATCATTAAAATGGGCCCCACACAAGGCAGTTTTATAGTTGAGGGAAGCACCGAACGTTGAAGAGCGCCCTCTGCCGTCTCAAAACTCCTGTAACACTAAAAGGCCGACAGGAGGGGGAGATCTTAGGCCAGACTGAGCTACAGGATGAGGGAAACAGAGACTGGTCTTAAACAATTTAAAACAGTTATTGGGTGTACCAAAGATTGCGCTGGTGCTCGGGTTATTTGGGTACTTCACGACTGAATAATTACGTTAACAGTCTCACCGTCCCCACCCACAACCTATTTAGCATTTCTAACACCGAATATCAATCAGAAGCCTATTTCTCACGAAAAAAAACTTTTTCTTCTACAACTATGTGATGTTATTTTTGTTCGTTTTTAATTAAACTGTTTAAACAGAAAAGATTAAGTGTAATAAACATCCTTATTACACAGAATCTAGATTTTAAAATTGTTAGCGTTTTTGCCACATCTGCTTCCATGCTGCCTCCTAAAGTACTTCGGTCTGCACCTCTAAAAATTGAAGTTTTTAAAAAATAAAAATTAAAAAGGTTTTTGAAGAAACCCGACTGCCTAGCAAAGGCAATAATTTTAATGTTACCAAATCCACATTCTAATTTTCCCAATTGATTTAAAAATTCTTCTAGTCTAGGGCCATACCACCCTGAACGCGCCCCATCTGGTCCAATCTCGCAAAAATGTCTTCCAGACCTGCCCCCAGTGTGTTGGGGCAGGTTGGGGCAGGTCTCCCAGTGTGTTGGGGCAGGTCTCCAGTAGGTTGGAGTGCCTACCGGTGTCGGAAAGCTGGTGGTTTCGATTTCCAGTCAGAGCACAAGCCTAGGTTGAGGGGACTGGTGCCCCGCCTAGGCACTATGATCGTGTGACTGGGCGCCCAGGGAGTCTACCAATCCTTCTCTTTCCCTTCCTTTCTCTCTCTAAAACCAATAAAAATAAGATGTCCTGAGTGAGGCCACTTTTTTTTTAAATGTCTAATGCACAATTTTGTTCAAACACAAGTCCTACAAAGGCTTATATATTCTATTTGGTTACTTCTCTTAAAAATCTATAGTAGTACCCCCTGTTTCTTAATGACATCAATCTATTAAAGATAATATACCTGTAAAATGTGTCACTTTCTGTATTTGTTTCCTGCAGTGCAAAAAGTCATTAACTCTTACCCTGCACACCCGACACAGCGGGGTGCTGCGCCCTTTCTGGTAATTCTCCCTCCACGGTTCATTGCTCACCTTTTAGAACCTGCAAGAGCAGGTCAATCCCCTCCTGGTAACACACCAGAGCCTGCTGGTATCGGAACTCGGAATCTAGCTCCACCGCTCGCTTTAGTACAGTGACTGCAGCTATGCTCTCGGAATCCAGCTCCCGCACAGATTTTGCCATAATTCTGGAAACCGTTCTCAACCTCAAACCCAGCCACAGCTGGACTGGTCTGCTGCGCTTCCGGGAGTGATCCCGTGACACAGCACGTCTGTTCCGCCTGTTCTGTCTTCTCTTGGCCCTTGAGTGGGAGGGACTCAGCCGGAACCAAAGTGCCACGTTTTGCGCGTACTGTGACGGCAGCGTATGAGTGTAGCACTTGATGGTCGTCTCTGTTCAGCTTCCTGTCCGCGGGTAAGTTCAGGCTTAACATTTAGCAACCACTAGTGAGTGGGGAATACAAGGCCAAAAGTACATCTTTCTTGCCAGGAGTACATACGTATCTGGAAACCATATGTAGATGCGCGTTGATTTTCCCTATTTGAGTTTGCGGGTCACAGTAACCTAAATGGGCCTGTGTCCGGCTCGGTCCTTTTGGCTTCCAGAAAGCCATTGGCCGACCTGATCCTGTTTCCCAATTGGAGGGATTCACTGGATTCCGGGACACAAGGTGGGTTGTTCAAGTGAGCCCAGATGCTCAAAGTTCAGGGGCCGAGCCGCCTGGGCTGGACAGCCTAGGAAGGGAAACTAAAGTTTGGTTTAGCCTTTTCTATGCCTCTGCTTTATTCATAACGCTAGCTTCCCACTGGGCATCAGCGTAATTTAATTAGTTGTTAATGAAGGTTTTAAAAATTGCTTTATTGTTAAGTCTCTGCATTTTAGAAGGTGCGCCTTCCGAAGTTAGCAGTTAAAATATTTGCCATTTTACTGAAAGCTGTGATTTTTGCAACCATGTTTTTGGTCGCCACCCACCCAAATACTTGCTTGTGCTGCGTATTTTTGCCAAAAGGCAGTTAGCCTGCCTAGTTCTTGTAAGGCGTTAGGAGTTGAAAGAAGAGGTGTTTATTGCCTTCAGAGATTTCGGTTTATCTGAAGGGCGATTTTGTATTCTTTCATTTTATTAATGCCCGTCCCCCTCCTTATCCTAATATAGATGTCTCTTTAGGAAAGAAAATAGTTGTTGGGGTGTTTTGTTTTTTGGGTTTTTTTTTTTAAAGAACAATTGCATGTATGGTCATTATAAAAAGGACAACAACAACAAAAATACTATCAGATTTTACAGGAGGAAAGGTGAAAAATTGCTCTGGGAGCCTACCCCTACCCCCCCAGAAGGTGGGGTTGGGGGGGGGGTGATGTTAACGTTTTTTCTAATAGCCTTCCAGTTTTTCTGTGTACACACACACACATTCACAGACATTTTTATAATGGAAATAAAGATTATACTTCTCATATGATGCACGTATTTTCCTATTTTTGCATTAGTGCAAGAGAAAAGTTATTACTTGAGGTGATAAACACACAATACAGTGTACAGGTAATGTGTTGTGGAATTGTACAGCTGAATACTTTTGTTAACCAGTGTCATATCAATAAATTCAATAAAAAAGGAAAAAATAAAAACGCTTTTGATTTAAAAAGTTACTGTACAGGAGAAGATAATATTGTTTCAAAGTCCAAGAATTATATGCCTAATTATTAAGAATAACCGTTATTAGCCCTGGCTGGTGTAGCTCAGTGGATTGAGCGCGGGCCTATAAACCAAAGGATCGCAGTTTGATTCCCAGTCAGGGCACATGCCTGGATTGCAGGCCAGTTCCCAGCAAGGGACGCACAAGAGGCAACCATACATTGATATTTCTCTCCCTCTCTCCTTCCCTTCCCCTCTAAAGATAAATAAATAAAATGTTAAAAAAAATAACCTTTACTAAAACATAACTTTTGACTGTTACACCTTCTGAAGTCTGTAACTGAAATTTCATTCCAATGAATGAAATCTGTTCAATAGCAAAAATTAATTGAGCATCTACTACATAGCAGATGCTGCTTTAGGTTTATGTTTAGGGTACATGTGAATATACAAAACAGACCAAAAATCAAAACCAGCTTTAAAAATCCTTGTTCTAATGGAACTAACATGTTATTGTGTCGAGATCAACAATAAACAACAAACTTAACAGTTAAATTATATAAGAAGATAAGTGCTGTGGAAAGAAAATGAAATAGAAGAGGAGCTGGGAGTGGTGATGACTGTCATGGGCCAAAATGTTAAATAATGGCATCAGAGTAGACCTTATTAAAAAGATGAGATTTGAGCCAAAAATTGAAGGAAGTAAGAGAATTAACCATGTGAATAGCAGGAGCAAGAACAGCCAGTACCAGGGACTATGCCTAGCTGGCAAGTACCAGAACCAGCAAGGGGACCAATATGTTTAGCAATTGAGCAAAAGACTAATTAATTGGCTGTTGAGTCCAAAGAGGGGGGGATAAGGACTGGTTATCACTCTGATTGAAATGGATAGGCGTTGGAGGTTTTCCAGTTTTTAATACATAAACTTAATTTTAGAATAGATTTTAATTTTAGTTTTAGATTTTAGAAACTTGTGAAGATGGCACAGAGATCCTGTATGCTCTATGTCCATTCTCCCCTTTTATTAACATCTTACATTAGTATCATTGATGAACCAATATTGGTTGATACATTATTAACAAAAGTTCGTACTTTGTTCAGATTTTCTTAGTTTTTACCTGATGTCCTTTTACTGTTCCAGAATCCCATCCAAGATACTACATTACTACATTTAGTCATCATGCCTCCTTAGGCTCCTGACTATGACAACTTCTCAGACTTTTCTGTTTATCGTGGCCTTGACAATTTTGAGGCAGTCAGGTATTTTGTACAATGTCCGTCAATTAGAGTTTGATGTTTGTCTCTTAAGAGGGATGTTACGGGGTTTTGAGAAGAAGACCACAGAGGTGGAGTGCCATTCTCATTCTATCATATCAAGAGTACAGGCTAGTAACTTGACCTTTATCACAGTTGATGTTAATCTTCATCACCTGGCTGGCGTTGTGTTTGTCAGGCTTCTCTAGTGTAGTCTTAGTTTCCTCCCTTGCTAAATTGTCCTCTGGGAGCAGGTCACTGAACACAGCCCACACTTCAGGAGTGAGTGGCTTTGCTCAACCTCTTTGTGGGGGGAATATCTACATAAATTATTTGAAATTATTCTGTAAAGGGAGATTTGTTTCTTCTCATTAACTTCATTTATTCGCTTAATTATATCAGTGTGTACTCACGGTTATTTTATAGTTTGGATTATAAACCGGTACTTTGTTGCTTATTTTGTTGCTCATATTATTCCAGCTGTAGCTATTGGGAGCTCTTTCAGTCAGCTCCTATGTCCCTTTGGCACCCCCGTGTCATTTTTATTTTTTGAGTGTACCTTTCTAACACTACAAGGTGTTCCAAGACTTACCTTTATGTATCCCCTGCTGCAGCCCTTTACTCAACTGTTTCTCCAGGGAATCCTGGTTCCTTTCATTAGAGAATTCTATTAGAATCTAAGATCCCTGGGTATGGTCATTTTTACCGGGATGCCATTCCTATTAGGTCCTCTGACGTAACAGAGCTAGTCCATGTTGCATCATGTCTATAATTTTGTCTATATCCATCAGTATCTATACTGAGCTGAAGCTGAGTTCCAGCTCTAATCCCATGTCAGTGGACCATAGGGATCATTCTAGCCTTCCCTTATGTGTAACCTTCTGCAACAGTGACAAACCTGGCTCTTTGGAGGGTTTTGAGCTGAGGAGTTGACATGATATGATTTAGGGCTTAATGAGATTATTGCTGCTATGAAGAAAAGACCTTATGGAAGTTGGAAAGGAAGCAGGTAGGCCCATTAGGAGACTTTTATTGAATTCTAAGTAATAAGGGAAAGATTTAACGAAGTGTGAAGCTAAATGAATTGGGTTAGTACTGTATATAATGCTTAACTTGGGAGGCAGAGGTATGGTAAAGTAATTTTACATTACCTATTTGACTAGAAGGCCAGAGAACTAATCATCTCTTCTAAGGAAGGCTCAGTACAAACGTGCATAACAACCAGCCAAGCAAAGAGTGGCTGATGTGAACTAGAAACTATTATGTTGTATTGTAATGTTTGAGGTCTAAAGACATGCAACTTATCTTTCTGCTCAGAACATGTCATCGTAGTAGGTTATAATTGTTATATGTCTAAATAAACATGACGTTTTTAAGTCATGGAAGCAATGTGTGTTTGTTAAGAATAGTTTAAGAAATACAAATAAGCAAAAAAGACAGCTCTGCTTTACTTTTTTACAGAAAGGGGTTATGATTTAGTGAAAAGGCACTGAACTAGATTTTAATGGAATTGAGTTCCAGACGATACAGTGCCTGGATAGCTGGGTGCCCTTGTGTGAGTGATTGAACTTTCTGGAATTCATTTTCCTCCTACATAAAGTAAGAGGGTTGTCAGTTCTAATCATAGGAGTAGGGATTTCTTCAGTCATTTCAGCTCTTTAATTTTTTTGATTCTGTGACAAAGCATTCTTTTTTCCCCCTCATTGTTGAAGAAGATTTTTTAAATGATGGTAACCCTTATTGTTCCATTTTTGTTTAAGCAACAGAGGCTCTAACTCATTTGGTGAAAATGAGATGTGGTTAATATATAATTACTACCCATGGTTTTGCTGAACTCTGAATACAATATTTACTATGCCTTAATTCTTTCCCTTATTGTATTAAAATAACCAATATTTAACTCTTAAATTTCAATCAAGTTTACAATTAATTTGCTGAGTTTTTTAAACAGAGGGGAGATCTGTTCATTTCCAAGACAGATTTGACTCACAGACCTGTTTTCTACTTCTCACAGCCTCTGCGGAGGACAGTCACCGCACTCATGGCTGGGATTTTGCGCTCAATAGTTCAGAGGCCCCCAGGAAAACTACATGTAAGTGTCTCTTTTCAAGAGTAATCTTTTTTTTCTATTTCTTTAAAATTTTTCTTTCTCTTTTCTAATGAATACAACATATGAGCAAGTAAAACTTAACTAATTTATATGTTAATTTATTTTTAATTTTGAGGGTTAATTTTGCTTATTTATGGCTTATCTGCTGTTATCTCTAAACATTTGGAATCACTAAAGATTTTTTCCTGGAGAACATGCTGCTAAAAAATGGCCAGCATTGATTCCCATTGGTCTGACTTAATCTTTTTTTAAAGTTTTAGAGATTGTTTTCCCTTCAATTATGAAAAGAGTACATTTAATCTTAGAAAATCAGAAAACTATAGAAAAGCAGAAAGAAGAAAAATAATCTCCCAGAGACCATTAATGTTCATACTATTATATCATTCCTTCAAGTCTTTCTTTTAGAAACTGGTGGTGCAGCCTAACCTATTCCTGAGGGCCACAGTCTAGATACAAACCTTCTGCTGTAGGTAATAGTAATGTCAGGTGCTTTACATACATTGTCTTAACCTCAGATTAATCCCATGTGGTCAGCATTATTTCCTTTTTATGGCTGAGGAAACTGACCCTCTGAAAGGGTGTTCATTTCTCACAACTGGTAGGCACAGAAGCCCAGTGTTGGTGTTATACACAAGCCTGTGTTCTTCCTTTGTCTTCCCTATCCCCTCCTGCTTCTGCTCTTGGTGTTTGTTCGTGCCATCTCTGCAGTATAGGGAGGGCATGATGGGAATGATTATTGCCTGTCCAAAGGAGAGTTTCCTGGTATGAAGAATTGCCTCTGACTCCTTTCTCTTTTGCAGACTAAGAGAAACAAGCCTGGAGGATTGTAGGAAGAGAATAAGAGTTAGGAACTAGGAGTGATGGAATTGTTGGGATTAGAAAGAAAACTGGACACTCGTTTTGACTTTTCTTTTACATTATATTGTTGAAGGTGAATTGTCTAGAGCAGGGGTTGGCAAACTATGCCCTGTAGGCCAAATGCAGCCCACTACCTTTTTGTAAATAAGGTTTTATTGGAACATAGCCACGCCCCTTTGTTTAGGCTATTTTTGCTCTACAGTTGCAGAGTTGAAACTTAACAATGGAAACCATATAGCCCCAACCTAGAAATATTTACTGTCTAGTCCTGTACAAAAAAATATTGCCAACACCTGGCGTAGAAGTCTATTAATTATGTGCCTTTGTTTTATATGCTAGTGGTAAGATTCATCTTGGGGGCTGAGATAAACATGTAAAAATTACAGTTTAGGTAAAAACAGACTTCTTGACACCTCAGAATTGGTGAGTATGGATATCTGCACTAGACAGACTTCTAAAAAACTAATGTTTTATATCATATTTTAGACTCTGATGAAAGGTGTGGAGTCTCTTGTTTGTACAGATTGGATTCGTCATAAATTTACCAAGTCAAGAATTCCAGATAAAGTAAGAACAAGGGTTTGTTTTTTTTTTTTAATGTTACTATTTTTAAGAATGTTATTTTTAAAGGTTCTTATCTTTGTAGTATTGAAAATGTTTATGTTAAATCATTGGTGGATATAGTAATAGTGCAGAGGTTAGAATGCAGAAGGATTTATGTAAATGATTATTAAAAATAAACGTGTGCCCCTTGCCTCCCAAGTAGTGGATTTTAATCATCTTAGAATCTGTTTATTACTATATGTGGCTTTCTCCCCTTAATATTTTGTGTTTTCATATCATGATTGTCCAGAGAAAATTGTCTTCCTCCTGCTCCCAACCTCTGTCTTTGTGGCTCTTCACACTCCTTTTCTATATTGACTGTTGCCACTTTGGATCTTTGAGTTTCCTCTGTTAGGTTCATGTGTATGTATCATCTTTTCAAAGAACAGTGGTTAGGCCCCCCATAGATTTTTGTTTTGCATTGTTTTTTTAAATAAGTAGACTTTATTTCCTAGAGCAGTTTTAGGTTTATAGAAAAATAGAACAGAAAGTACAGAGAATTCCCATGTAGTCCTTACCCCACGTACACAGTTATCCTGTCAATGTCTTAGATTAGTAGACATTTATTAAATTGATGAACCAATATTGGCACATTATTATTAACAAGTTTATAACTAACATCAGGGTTCACTCTTTGGGTTGTACACTCTGGGTTTTGACAAATACATGGTGTCCTGTATCCACCATTATATATCATACAGAATGGTTTCACTGTCCTAAAAATTCTCTGTGCTGTGCCTCTTCATCCCTCCTTCTCATCCCCCGATGCCTGGTAACCACTGATCATTTTACTGTCTATAGTTTTGCCTGTTCTAGAATGTCATATAAGATAATACAGTATGTAACCCTTTCAGATTGGCTTTGTTTACTCAGCAATAAGCAGTTAAGGAGCCTTGATGTCTTGCCATGACTTGATAGCTCTTTTCTTTTTCTTTTTTTTCTTCTCTTTTTAGTTAACTGTATTTTAATCCAAAGAATGATAAATCACAAATTAACTAGAAAATCTCTGGCTAGAACTCAGGAAAAACATGAATTTACAAATTTTAAGTTGTTTTCCATTAAAGAAGTGTCTGGGGTTTTAGGGAAAAAAACAGGTTCTGGAAGTAATGAAAGCTACATTTTTTTTTTTTTATTTAGCCCTGGCTGGTGTGGCTCAGTGGATTGAGCACTGGCCTGTGAACCAAAGGGTCGCTGGTTTGATTCCCAGTCAGGGCACAGGCCTGGGTTGTGGGCCAGGTCCCCAGTAGGGGGCACATGAGAGGCTACCGCACATTGATGTTTCTCTCCCTCTCTTAAAAATTATCTCTGAATTTTAATTATTTATTTATTTTTAGAGAGGGGGAAGGGAGGGAGAAAGAGAGGGACAGAAACATGTCTTTGCAACTGTTATACATATGTAAGTATACACGCCCAGAGCGGGGCTGGCACAAATAACGCCCCTCCTTTATTACAGAATCATAAGCATGTGATTCTGTAACATAACAATACCACACTCCAGCACACCATGTGACATTTTAGGTGAAATGCTCAAATTAAAACTATAAATTATTACGCTCATTATCCATCCACACTCAAGCAGACCTTACTTCTGCTGGACCCTGTATATAATTCTTAGAATCAGATAATATATATGATATTATATATGGTACAGATGAAACAGATGCAAGACCCTATTATACCTAGTGTTATAGAAAGGTTTGAGTTTTTGTTCTTGTGGGGGGGGTTTGTTTGTTTTTCTCAATAATGTATTATGGCCATCTTAATGTTAGTACCTGCAAGATAGTGAACCTTACTTATTTGAGTGTCAGCATTGTATCCAGTGGGATACATTATAATTTGTTTAGTTATATCTTTTTTTTATTTTTATTACTAGTTTTATTTAGAATGTATGCATCATAATTTATTTAGTCTATTGAGGAACATGGATGTACTTTAAGTTTTTGATGTACTTAATGGAAATTTCATATACTTAGGAAGTTTTTCTGTGGGATAGCTTCAGCTTCCTAGAACCTTTCGATCCTTAGAGAATTAGTTCAAATGTCAGCTCTGTAGAGCTGTTTCTGATCTCTCATAGGCAGTCATTTGTCTGTATTCTCACAGTACTTTGTACATTTTTTAAATCATATTCATGTTTTATTGTCATTTTAGACTTATATGTTTATTCCTCTATTTGAATAGGGGTAGGGGGTGCAATTCATATAGTGCTAATACATTCTCCTAACATCCGAGCTCTTTATTTTTATTTTTATATTTGTTTGTTTTTAAACCAAGCACTGGCCAGTTTTATTAAAGAAGAATTTTGCACGATGTACTTTTCACCAATCTGTTCTGGTGTTCTAATGATATCAGAATCACCTGGATCAATGATAGCCAGTGTGCATACTCTGTAGTATTTTCCACATGCTGTGCCCAATTCAATATTATTGCCACTGCAGTGATGGACACCAGTCTTGGCCAACATGCCGTAGTATTCTAGTTCTGATTTCCTCAAGGCAGGACAGTTGTTCACGAGGACGACCAGTTTTGCTTTGACTGGTATGAATATCTTCAGAGTCTGCTTGTACCCCAGCACGTACTTTCCACTTTTCATAACAAGTTGGAGCCTAGAGTTGGTCTACTCTAGTGACTTTTTGTCTTTTTTGTGACCACCGTCTCCCTGCCTTAGGTACAGGACAGCCCCAGCCAGAAGCAGCCACCAGGTTGGCCCAGGAACAGGAAAAGAAGGAATTCCCGCAATGCCCATCCAAGTTCTTTAGAGTCATCTGGTTGCTCTTGCCTTGCCCTTCAAAAAAACCCGAAATCCTTGCCTGTGTGATATTTTTCTTAAGAGTATGAAATTCTTAGATTCCATCTATCTAAGTAATTAGACTAGTAGAAATGTTCAATTTGAAGTTGAGGATTATAGAAAGATCAGGGGTAACATGTAGTTATTTGGGGGTGTTTTTGGGGGGAAAGGAGGTACATATAAATTATATAAATTGAAAATTTACCACTGATTCTTCCTTTCTAGGTATTTCAGCCTTCACCTGAAGATCATGAAAAATATGGTGGGGATCCACAGCACCCTCATAAACTGCATATTGTTACCAGAATAAGAAGTATAAAAAGACGTCCATATTGGGAAAAAGATGTAATAAAGATGCTTGGATTAGAAAAAGTATGCAACTATCTTAGTCATCTTTACCTTTGTTTAAATTTGCTTTAAATTTAACATTTTTTTAAGTTTAAGGAATACATTTAATTTTGTTTGCTTTTAAATGTACTATTTAGTAGAATGCACTTGAAAGTTTGATTTTGACGGAATGAGCCTTAACCTTAATATTTTACTGAAACGTGGGACCATCCATGTTTTGAAATTGATCTCTAACGCTATTTCCTTTTGTTTGTAGGCTCATACTCCTCAAGTTCACAAGAACATCCCTTCAGTGAATGCAAAACTGAAAGTGGTTAAACATTTGATAAGGTTTGTTGTTTGTTACTTCAGAGGTTTTTAAAAAGTCATTGCCTAGTATAATTCTAAAATCATTTTCTTGCGCCACAGAATCAGGCCCCTGAGGTTGCCACAAGGACTTCCCAAAGAGGAGGACATGGCTCACACCTGCCTTAAGAGCACTGGAGAGTTAGTGCTGCAGTGGCATCTAAGCCCCGTGGACCAGAAAGCAATTAAGTCCTAATGCCAGAGCTGTTTCAGATTAAAAAGTGCAAATCATTTTTATTTAATGATGTTGAGAAAGTGTTCTTGTTAAAATGCATTTTAAATGCTAGTCGTTTTTACTAAGTATCGTGTGATTCTTTCTTACTATAGGCTTGAAGGTTGTAGTGCTGTCATTTGGTTTTGTACTCTCCCCTTTGCCCCTGATCGTGTCACTACAACATGGGTGAGAGTGGCATTGTTTGAACATCTAGGTTCATATGTCACCTTAGCAATCATCATTAACTTAGGAAAAAAATTTTGTCTTGTTTAACTGAATTCAACAAACACTGTGAGTGGCCTTTTGAGTAAGCATTTTGTTAGGTATTGGAGAAATCCAGAACTGTCCTTCAGGAGCTTACATCCTGTTCTGCCAGAGAACAGAGTTTCAGCCAAAGTCCATTAAACCTTGGATGCAGCTAGATCAGAGAAAAACAGTATCTATTTCCTAATTATGAATGTATTTGGCCTAAAGTTTACTCATGTTCTTTGATTTCCTAAGTAACCTCTGCCAACAACTGAGGTTGCTTTTTTTTTAAAAAAAGAAAGGAAGAAAGAGGGAAGGAAGGAAGGAAGGAAGGAAGGAAGGAAGGAAGGAAGGAAGGAAATCTTTTAGATGGAATTATTTCATTTCCTTTTTTTTTTTTTATTTTAGATACCTGGAAGGGTGGGGAAAAGTAAGAATCTTAGGAGAGGTGCAGTACTGGGAAATTCTGTTGATGATGGTGAAGAATTCAAATTCTAGTTCCCCCTTTGTTTTCTTTCTTGTAAACTTTGTCTCAAGCAACAATAATGTTGGCATATTCATTGTTTGTGATCCCAGTATCCATCCTATCTTAGGTCTTTAGGTTTTGGGGCACCAAGCAGAAGTACTACCTAAAATACAGCCAGAACAGATATTCTTTTTTTTCACTTTACCCTCACCAAAGGATATGTTTATTGATTTGAGAGCAAGAGGGAGGTGGAAAGAGAGATGTCAATTGGTTGTCTCCTATATGAATCCCAGCTGGGGCTCAAACCCACAACCTAGGTATGTACCCTGATCAGGAATCAAACCCACAATCATTTGGTGTATGGGACAGTGGTCCAACCAATTGAGCCATTTGGCCAGGGCCAGACAGATATTCTTAATTAATAAAGACAGTTACAGTTTCAATTCAATAATTATTGAATATGCAGTACATGTAAGGCCCGGAAGGGACACTAACTATAAAGAGCTCAGTCTAACTGAAGAGGGACCTGTATGCCAAACAAAGAATGTCCTTGCTGCACTTGGTTGAGACAATTATGTACGTAAAAGCTGGTCCCTGCTAATTTATTGCCATTCCTTTTACTGTGGAAATATTCATGTTTAAAACAGGAATAAAAGAACATATTTTTACCCAAAGATTATAATTAAGTTTGTGAAAGTATTTTTAACCTCAGTAGTCCCACAACTGGAGAAAAGATCTAAATGTTAGGTTGAATATTTAGAAATAAAATTTTCTAGATTTGAAGAAAAGTTTATAGGGAAGACATGGCCATAGGCTAGTGCATTAGATTTCTATTGCTGTGTAACAAATTACCATAAACTTAGCTGCTTAAAACACATGCTTATTATCTGATCATTTCTGGGCTTAGCTGGGCAGTCTACCCAGGGTCTCACAAGGCTGCAGAAAAGGTGTCAGCCAAGCCAGGTTCTTGTAGAGCCTTGACTGGGAAAGGGTTAGCTTCTATGGACTCTCAGATTGGTGGCAGAATCCATTTCCTTATGGCTATAAAGATTCATGGCAAGTTGCTTAGTCAAAACCAGCATAGGGAGACAGCAAGATATGTGCTGCACTCTTAGATGATCGTGTGAATGCAGTCATGTACATTCCATATGCTGCTGAGGTCCTCACTAAGTTCCTTGAGCATACTTACAACCAGTGTTTTGAACTCTGTATCTGATAGATTGCTTATCTCCATTTTGTTTAGTTCTTTCTCTGGAGTTTTGATCCATTTTTTCATTTAGGCCATGTATCTTTCTCTCATCATTTTGACAGCCTCCCTGTGTTTGTTGTATATCATAGGTAGAGCTGCTCTGACTCCCTGTTTTGGTAGCATGGCCTAATGTAGTAGGTGTCCTGTAGGGTCCAGTGGCACAGCCTCCCCATCACCCAAGTTGGGTACTCAAGGTGCACCCTCCTCTTGTAGTTGAGCCTTGATTGCTGTTGGCATATCAATGGGAGGGATTTACCCAGGCCAGTCAACTGCAAAGACTGGCTGTGACCCACTGACCAACAACCTCCTCCCTCTGTGGAGGATCAGTTGTGCAGGGGTAGGGTGGTGGTGCTCCAGTGTGGTCTGTAGCTGTCCACTGTGTGCCCAGGCTCTGGGGTTTCCCAGGTGGTGTGGGCCAAGGTCAGCCCCCACCTGTGTTCTACCCAGGGCCACTCTGTATGAGCTATAAAGCAATAGGAGATGGCTGCTACTTGTGCTGGGCATGGAGATTCCCAGGTGAAGCCAAGCTCTGAATCTAGGCTGGCTGCTGCTAGTGCTGGGTCTGGAGCCACTTAGCAAGAGGTGTGGGAGCTGCAGGCTTACTGAATGGAATCTAGGGGATCTCCAGGGCAGGGCAAACAGTGTTAGCCAGGTTAATGTGATATCAAGAGTATGGCACAGGCTTATAGGCTCTTGGCCCTGTCGGGGGAGGATTCAGAAAAGGGACAATGACTTCTGCCCACCTTTCTGTCTGGGAGCTCTTGCCTTGATACCAGACACTTCATGTCCTCCCTGTATGCCACTGGTGCCTTTCAAGGTGCTACCTCAGTGCTGGAGTGCAGAGGGAGTGACTCAGAGTAAGTGTGTGTGGGTTCTTTAAGGTGAACTACTTGGGACTCCAGAAGTTTCTTCTACTGACTCAATCCCTGTTTGTTTTGCAGCCAAAATGTGGGGACTTATCTTCCTAGCACCTGACCCCTGGGCTGTGGTGCCTGGTTGTGGGGCTGGGACTCTTGCTCCCAGAATATCCCTCCTGAATATTTATACACCCTGCATGTATGTGGGATCAGCCCATTCTGCATCTCCACCCCTCCTACCAGTTCAGATGGATGTGGTTTCTTTAATTCCGTAGTTGTCAGACTTCCATTCACCTTGATTTCTGATGCTTCTGAGTGATGGTTTTTCTATATATTAGTTGTAATTTTGATGTGAATGTGTGAGGAGGCAAGCCACGTCTACTTATGCAGCCATTTTGACTGGGTAAGTATCTGTTTTCTATATCTAAACTTTATCTCTTAATTTTAAGATTTTAGGTAAATAAGTTAATTAATAAAGAATCCATGGAAGTCTGGACAGTTTCTAAATAAATACAAACATCAGCCACTGAATAACCCCATGGAAACAAAGAAGCTCTCTCCTTCTGTCCCTCTCCCTCCGTGACCTGCACTCATTCCCATTTGGTAGCACATTTTCTCTCTATAACCATGTGACTCTAGTGGACTCTAAATGCAGGCTCCAGGTAGGAACCTGGATAAAGCAGCATAGCCAGGAACACAAGCCAGATGGGGACTGAGACCACTTAGAAGCCATCTGTAGTCTAGGCTGGACTAAGCTTTGATATGACACAGAAACTCTGGACACTAGCCTTCCTGAGTACATGGTTGGACTTTTTCCATGGTGGGGAAGATGAAGATGAGACATTGAGGACCCAGGAGGGGAACTCCTTTGATTTTGTATCAAGCACCCAAATAACCTTACCACCAGACCTCATACCTGTGGGTCCCTGAACACACTTTTCCTCAAGACACCATAAGGACTCCACTTCCACCAATAGCAACCCTATGAACCAATGTCACTCCCAATAAATTTTTTAAAAATAGTAAAAGTGAAAATCATCAGAAAAAAAAGATTTTTAAACTTCAAGAAAACGAGGTCTGGACAAGTGTGGATAGACTCCATGTGACTCAGACCCAGAAATGCAAACAGCTGAGGGCAGTATACAGTGCCAGATTCACACTAGGTGCTTAATATTAACAATTGAACTTGAACTGAAACCCAGGAGGAAGCACCTTGTGACTAAATCTAAATTTCCTGCCAAAGTCTAAGCACATTCTAGTCATCGTGAGAATCCTGCTGGCCCTACCTGGACTGGGCCTCAGCATAAGCACCAAGCTAAGACTTAACTGGGGAGGAAGCCATTTTCATGTGAGAGGCACCTATCAAACTGACATTTTAATTTGCAAGTGCGGAACATGCCAGGGGAGCGGGGGTGAGGGCTCTGTGCCGAAGGCCACAACATTTTCCCTAGACTGGAAAATGGTTTTTCGGTCACTTTTTTTTTGGGGGGGGAGTAGTGGGGTGTAAAGTTGTTTTTTGTAGGGTTTTTTTTTATTTTATTTTAATTGTTGTTCTTGTACAGTTTTCCATCTTTTACTCCCATCCCAGCCCACCTCCCCAGCCCTCCCCACCTCCCTCCCATTTCCACCCCCCGCCCCATAGTTTTTGTCCGTGTGTCCTTTATACTTGTTCCTGTAAACCCTTTCCCTTTTCCCCTGAAATTCCCTCCCCTCTCCTCTCTGGTGACTGTCAGCCTGTTTCAGTTTCAACGTCTTTGGTTATATTTTGCTTGTTTGTTTTGTTGATTAGGTTCCTGTTGTTTTTCAGTCACTTTATTCTAGCACATTGCAAGCTCCATTCAACTGGCCAGTTAAGTGTTTGCGGTAACTCTTGGGAAATAAAAGCCTTGCCGCTAGCACTCAACTGTGCACTTTCTGTGAGACTACAAGGAAGGGAGGAAGCCAGGAGATGAGAAGACCATTTCTTTCAGCTTCTGGAACCCTATCATAATCTGCCCTTCCATGCATCACCCCTACCACTGAATCTCTGCACAGTGCAGAATGTGAGGCCTTGCAGGAAATGTTTCCATTTTGTATGGCATCTAATAATTCTGCAGCCTATTTTCTATTCTTTATATGAGGTCTGTCCAGAAGGTATCCAGGCTTATAATATGAAAAATAGAGACATTTATTAAAGAAGATACAAGAAACATCGTACATAGGATAATGAGGCCTCAGTCCCATTCAAAATAGGCACCTTGGGTCCTCACACAGTTCTCCCAATCTCCATTAGTGGCCCTGTCATATTTTCCTAAATCTCATCAACAGTCTGAAATCTCTTCCCATTTAAAGGTGATTTTAGTTTTGGGAAAATCTAGAAGTTGGTCGAAGTGTGCCAAATCTGGGCCATAGGGGGCCTGCGTTGCCTGGGTGATTTGACGCTTCACCAAAAAACTGCACGAGATGTGATGCGTGAGCAGGCACATTGTCATGATGAAGCTGTCAATCACCAGTTGTCCATAGCTCTAGCCTTCTGAATCATTGGAATGGTTTCTGTGGAGGAATATTCAAACTTACTGCAAAATTTGATAGAGACTCATTGCTCTACTTGCTTAGTCATTTTGAATGTGACAGCCACACAGTACACATGCTCATTCAATGGCATCTACTCCCCCCACTGACTAGTACGGTGAAGTTGTCATTGTTCATGCATGTGCATTCCAGTCCACTACCCTAGGCTGCCAGGTTACATTGATGTCACAAAACCATTTTTGTTATATATTAACAATGGCTGGGCTTTGTCCAGACAGAACTTGTAAGCTGCCCTGAGAAAGTTAAGAAGCATTGCTGCTTCTACAGCATTCTAGAGCTGTGAGCTACACCAAGGACACAGCTACTGTCAGTGTAAATATTGGCTATTTGATCTGTGGCCATTTGACAAGCCCAAGTTAAAACAATTCAACTTGTGGGCAGATCTTATTTTAGGTAGATAAGATTTCAATTATGTCCACCATGTAAGTTATTGCATATCTAGCTTGGTAATGTCTCTGTTCATCTTTCAAAGATTTGTAAACCAATTTGTAAACCAAATTAAGTCAGCATTATCAATAGGAGTCTCCTATAAACCATTCCTAGGAACAAGAAGGTGATCAGTAAGAAAAATGCAACTGTGGATGTCTTCATTCTACAAAGAAGGTAGCAAAGTTGCTGGGTTAAGACTGTTACATCAAGTTAAAGTAATATTAGGTGCAGAATGTAAGAGCCATTTGACTGACAGAGTCAGTGAGCATGAGGAGAATTCAGTGGCGATTCAACAGAATGAGGAACATAAACAAAGGAGAGCCCATAATTATCTTTTCTGAGAAGGCTGTCATGCAGGGAGCAAGCCCTTTGGCTACTACTAAGTCTAATTGCTGACTTTAATATCCTAGAGGTCTATGGTAATCCCTGTTTTTGAATTAAAACTTCTAAAGTATTTCATTTATATTTATATATAAAAAGTTAGAAAGTTTATCATTAAGTTGTCCCAGACAGGAGGTTTAGATAACGACGTAGTCTCCAGCCCACTGTGTCTGCAGGATTATGGCTGAGATGAGACAAATTCACACGAACCACGGAGTCCTATGGAGGAATGGGATGGCAAGGCCACTCTCAAGAGGAGAGAAAGCAGACCCTTGCCTTGACAAGCTTTTATTGGCTTTAATTTGCATAGGAATACAGGGCTTGTATGGAAAGCCCATCAATCATTGTCAGGCAGTAATGATCAAATAGATAACATTCAAAGAACTCTGAGGGGCTATTTTGAGTCAGGGTCAAATAGCTAAAGGGCCACAAAACTTTGGGGAAACAAACTCTTTTTGTGCTTGGACCCTTATTTAAATTGATGGTATTAGCAAAGCAGGTTTTACAGGATTTTATGCATTCTTTCTTAGGCCTGATCACCCCAGGGAACCCACTCTTTCCAGCATAGGGCCACACCCACCTCCAGCATTGTTTCAGGCTTAGGTTGAACATGGGAAGTAGGGCAGCCAAGAGATTAGGAGACTTCTTGCAGACAGAATGAGGACTCAGGCTATGTCAAAGCCGAGAGGTGAGGGTCCATCACCCCCTTTCTCTGTAGCCCCCAAGTCCTTCCCTGGGGGCCTTCTCATGACCATGCCTGTCTTAGATCATTCCTCCCTTGAGGAATCTTACCCATCATTGGCTAACCAGTCATACACCGGGGGCCAGGCAGGGTGAAGTAAAGTGGGCAGAGGCAGTAAGTACTCCTGCCAGGGGGATAAACTGTCTCCTTAGTGGCTTAGGGTCCCAAGGGCTCTCACTCAGCCTTAGCCATGGGGGTTACAGTTCTGAAACCAGGCAGGATGGTTCCCAACAAGATAATTCTTTAGAGATTTTACAGCATGTTCATCTTCTGGGTTATCTACTGAATTGGATCAGGCCAATTTGATTTTAATAAGATATACAGAGGCTAGGCCATTAATAAAAAAAATTTGGAATCAAATTGTGACAGTATCCGGTCATACCCAGGAACCCTCTAAGCTGTTTTTTGGGGGGTTTGTTTTGTTTTGTTTTGTTTGTTTTTGTTTTTTGATTGGTTTGTTTTTTTAAGAAGAGGAAAGGATGTTATTCTTCCAACTCTTTCAGGGTTAATTAGTAGACCCCCATATTTAGATATTAGATAAATCAGGTATTTTATTCTGGGGTAAACAGAATCAGAACTTG
Source organism: Anoura caudifer (assembly GCA_004027475.1). Taxonomy (NCBI): domain Eukaryota; kingdom Metazoa; phylum Chordata; class Mammalia; order Chiroptera; family Phyllostomidae; genus Anoura; species Anoura caudifer. The sequence continues at coordinate 117,606 of PVKU01001714.1, read as the reverse complement.
TCCTTTGAGACCCTATATCCCTTTATGGCTAGCTGTGGTAATAGGTTAATTGTGTCCTCTTGGGAGTTACTGTGTTCTAGAGCATAAAAGTAAAGCATCTACATATTGGATTAGAGTAGAATCTCTGGGAAATTCAACACCATTCAAATCAGCTTTTAGTATCTAAGACAAATAGTTGGGACTCTCCATATAATCCTGGGGCATAGTAAACACCTGATCTTCCCAGGTGAAAGCAAAGAGGTCTTTTAATACAGAGGTCAGGCCAAGTGGCTGAGGGAAGTCAGGGGATGGGGAGAAAAGCTCCAAGGCAGAATTGAAGATTAAAAACAGCTTGCCCTCCCTTTTGAAGGGAGGGACCACAGAAGGAGAAAGATTGCCTGATGCAGACAAGCAACTTATGACTCAGGGGAAGGTAGTTTGTACACAGCATGTGTGGTTCAAGACTTTGCTCCCTTACACAACATGGCAGCTGGAAGAGGGGCAAAAGTGAACATGGCCAATATTAGACCTCACTGACTGAAAAGGTGGACACTCCCTCTGGCTTCTGGTGCACATGGCATTTTGGGAGAGGACTTTTAAACCAAAGGCCGGTAGAGGCCTCTTTCTTGCTTTGCCCCTTATGGGCAAGAGTAGCAGATACTGGGACCACTTGGGGCTTAGGCCTCACACAGCCAAAACACAACTCATGAAGGCAGGGTCCCACACTGGGATGCATGCCTCACAAGGCACCAGTCTTTGGGATGCTACAACACAATGCAGCCTGGCACACTGGGTCCTGGACTGCTTCCTCTCTCTTGCCCTGAGAACAGTACACAGAAGCATGAGCTGGGAGGTTCCTCATGGGTGGAGCTTCCCATGCACAACCATCTGGAATGATCTGGCAGTGCACCCCAGACCCTGGGATAGAGAGAGAGAGAGAGCCACTGTGAGGTGACAATGACTCTGGCACCTGAAAGACAAGAGAGTCTGGAGCCGGAGAAACAGAGACCCATTTAAGAAACAACCTTAGGCTACAGATTAGTGATAATGGGAAACTTCTGGACATGGATTTGGACTTTAATCTTCCTGGGGGTGGCTAGTTTTCTTAAAAGAGACCCACCTCAGAACAAAAGACTTACACAGACTAAAGTGAAGGGTTGGAAAACTTTTTCCAAGCAAATGGACAGGGAAAAAAAAAGCCAGGGTAGCAATACTTATATCAGACAAAATAGATTTCAAAACAAAGGCCATAAAAAAGAGACACAGTCATTTTGTAATTCTAAAGGGAAGAATCCACCAGGAAACTATAAACATTATAAATGTATATGCACCCAACATAGGAGCACCCAAATATATAAGAAAAACCTTGGAGAGCTTCAAGAAAGATATAGACAGCAACACACTTATACTAGGGGTTTTAACACCCCATTGTCAACACTAAAGAGATCTTTCAAACAAAGAATCAACAAGGACATTTTGGCACTGAACAACACATTAGTTCAAATGTGTTTAACTGATATATATACAGAACCTTTCATACCAAAGAAGCAAAATATACATTCAAATATACAAGGAACATTTTCAAAGACAGACCACATGATAGGACACAAAACAAGCCTCAACAAATTCAGGAAAATTGATGTCATATAAAGCATTTTCTTGGACCACAATGGCTTGAAACTGAAATGAACCTCAAGGGAAAAACTAAAAAAAAAATTCAAATACATGGAGACTGAATAACATGTTATTAAACAATGAATGGTTAAACAAAGAGATCAAGGGAGAAATTTAAAAATTTCTGGAAACAAATGAAAATGAACACACAACAACCCAAAACCTATGGGACACAGTGAAAGCAGTCCTGAGAGGGAAGTTCTTAGTAATACAGGCCTTCATAAAAAAGATATAAAATTTTCAAATAAGCAACCTAACCCTATATTTACAAAAACTAGAGGAACAACAACAAAGACAGTCCAGAGGAAGTAGAAGGAAGGAAATAATCAAGATCAGAACAGAATTAAATGACATAGAGATTGAAAGAACAACCCAAAGGATCAAAATCCAGGAGCAGGTTCTTTGAAAAGATAAACAAAATTGACAAGCCTTTAACCAGACTCATCAAGAAAGAAAGAGAGAGGACCCAAATAAATACAATCAGAAATGAAAAAGGAGAGATTACAGCTGATACCACCAAAATACAAAGGATCATAAGAAATTACTATGACCAACTTTATGTCAAGATATTTGAAAACCTGGGTGAAATGGACAAATTTCTACCAACATATAATCCTCCAAAACTGAGTCAAGAAGAAGCAGAATGCTTGAATATACTGATATCAGCTACTGAAATTAAAGCAGTAACCAAAAAATTCCTGGCTCACAAAAGCCCTGGACCAGACAGCTTCACAGGAGAATCTTACCAAACACTTAGGGAAGAGCTAAACCCTATCTTTCTCAAACTATTCCAAAAAACTCAAGAAGAGGGAAGACTCCCAAACTCTTTTTATGAGGCCAGCATCATCCTAATTCCAAAACCAGATAAAGACACACACAAAAAAACTTCAGGCCAATATTACTGATGGACAAAGATGCTAAACTCCTCAACGAAATATTGGCAAACTGGATCCAACCATACATTAAAATGATCATACATCATGATCAAGTAGAATTCATCCCAGGGAAGAAAGGATGATAAATATATGCAAATCAATAAACGTAACACATCACATAAGCAAAAGACAAAAAACACATGATCATATCAATAGATACTGAAATAGCATTTGATAAAGTACAACACCCATTTATGATAAAAACACTCTGCCAAGAGGGAATAGAGGGAACATACCTCAACATAATAAAGGCCATATAGGAGAGCCTACAGCCAACATCATACTCAATGGGAAAAAACTGAAAGCTTTCCCACTGAGATCAGGAACAAGATAAGTATGTCTGCTTTCATCATTTCTATTCAACATAATACTAGAAGTTCTAGCCACAGAGATCAGACCAAAAAAAAAGGGGGGGGGGGAAGAAAAGGCATCCAAATTGGAAAGGAGGAAGTAAAGCTCTCACTGTTTACAGATGACATGATAGTGTACGTAGAAGATCCTACAGACTCCACCAAAAAACTACTAGACCTAATAAGTGAATTTGGCAAAACAGCAGGATACAAAGTCAAGACTCAGAAATCAAAGGCATTTTTCTACACCAACAATGAAATATCAGGAACAGAAATCAGGGGGAAAATCCAATTTGATATACCAACAAGAAAAATGAAGTACCTAGGAATAAACCTAACCAAGGAGGTAAAAGACCTGTACTCAGAAAACTACACAACACTGAAGAAAGAAATTAAGGAAGACATAAATAAATGGAAGCATATACTGTGTTCATGGATTGGAAGAATTAACATCATTAAAATGTTCATGCTATGCAAAACAATCTGCAGATTCCATGCAATCCCTATCAAAATACTGATGACATATTTCACAGACATAGAACAAACATTTCAAAATTTTATATGGAAAGATAAATAACCCTGCATAGCTTCAGCAATTTTGTCAAGAAGAACAAAGTATGAGAGGAAAGAAGTAGGAGGGATCATGATACTTGATATCAAATGATATTACAAGGCCACTGCAATCAAAAAGGTCTGGTAGTGGCATAAGAACAGACACATAGACAAATGGAAGAGAAATAGAGAGCCCAGAAATAAACCCAAGTATCTATGGTCAATTAATATTTGATGAAGGGGCAGAATCATAAAATAGAGTAAAACTAACCTCTTCAATAAATGGTGTTGGGAGATCTGGACAAGTACATGTAAAAAAAATGAAACTCTACCACCAACTTACACCATACACAAAAATAAACTTAAGGTGGATAAAAGACTTATATATAAGTCATGATGCCATAATAGTCCTAGAGGAAAACATAGGCAGGACAATTTCAGATACCCCACACAGCAATATTTTCACTGATACATCTTCTAGGGCAAGGGATATAAAGGAAAAAATAAACAAATGGGACTACATCAAATTAAAAAGCTTTTGCATAGCTAAAGAAAACATCAATAAAATGGAAGAGGAACCAACAACATGGGAAAATATATTTCTCAATCATACTTCAAACAAGGGTTTGATCTCCAAAATACATGAAGAACTCACACAACTCCATACCAGGAAGACAAACAATCCAATTAAAAAATGGGCAAAGGACCTGAACAGGCACTTCTCCCAGGAGGGCAAACAAAGGACCCAGGCACACACGAAAAAATGCTCAACATCACTAGCCATGAGAGAGATGCTTCAATTTCCAGCATGAACCTCACTGTCTGGCTCAACAAGTGAATGAACAAAAATTGAAGAAATAACACATTCCCAGTCTATAAAATTCAGGTGAGGCTCTTACTTAGGAGATGTGAAATCAGTTCTCACCACAACATAACCTTTTAAAAATCCTCAAAACTTCCTGCCATTTTATATTGATATTATTAGGTAGCATTTCCATATTTACCATATAATATATGCCAAGAATAGACACATACACATGTGAACATTCTCATACACACATATGTAAATAATCGAGGAGAAAGTTTAATGCAGTCACTTGAAAGAATGAGATTTCAAGTCAAATACACCACAGTTTGAATTCCAGCTCTGCTAGTTACTAGCTCTGTGGGTTTGAGCAAATTATCTTCTCTTCTCTAGGCATCAGCAATCTCTTTGCTTACCTCTTTTTCAAACATCTAAGAATGTAGAGAAAACCTTAGTGCTCATACGAATCCCCTGGGCATTGTGATAACGTGCAGCTCTCATTCAGGAGGGCTGTATTTCTAACAAGCTCCCCGGCAGGTGACGCTGATGCAACAGGTCTGCAGTGGACTGTGTATTAATCATGTTTTTTATTTTTTCGATTTTATGATGTGTTAGCATCTTCAAAATTTTGCTGGCCTGGGGAAGACTGCTCCTCCCAGGCCTAGCGAAGGGCTGGGCACAAACCAACCAATCCTGAGCTTTTATTCCTCAACCACCTCCTTTAACTCCCACACACCAAACTGACGTTTCCCTAGTCCTAAATCATTCCATGTCCAGGTACCAGGCAAGTAGAGACCACCCCTGTAGCCAAAAGCTCACAAAAATTATTCAAACCAGTCAGCCCTAAACCATTTACACAGCCTTGCCCTGCTTCCTTTCCCTTGAAAACCAGGAAGCCTGTAACTGGCTTTCCCCTTGCTCCTGGCTTCTGCCTTATAACCCAAAGCTGGTATTCCTCCTGAGGCCCTGAGTGGGGTGGCATGCCTCTTGTTTCTAGAGGAACTGTGAACAACGTTGAATTTTTCTTACAAAGGCATTGACCTCTCTCTCTGTGGTCACTCAATCACCTTTGTAAATTAAACTGAGGCACAGAACAAATAACAAGTCTGTCCATTCATTATTCTTGCTTTGAAAGAAGATGTCCTCATGTTAAACTTTTGTTGCATTTTACCTCTCCATACTTGTAAACAAAAATTTATATTGAGATCCCTACCTAATAAAATAAAACAAAAATCACCTGGTCACCACCAGTGATGTGTCACATAGATGTGCTGAGGAAAAGGCTTATAACAATAATGCAGCAGCCAGCAGGGAGAAGAAGGCAGCAGTGTCAAGGGACAAATATATGCAGGGACACAGGAGGAGTCCTAGTACTCTTGGTACCACCTTGGCATCATCTGCCTGGTGTGACCCTCACCATATGGTCAGCTCTTATCAATGACTTTGCTCTTGTGAGAAGAATGAAATGCTATATTCTAATTTCAAGATCTGAGAAAATCACAACCATTTCATTTTATTTCCAATGTAAAAGTTTTTTGTTTCCAACATAAAAGTATTTCCTTTGTGTGTCTGTCAGTATGTTCTGCGGTTGTTGTTTTTGTTTTTCAGAAGTGAGAATGAACCCTTCTTTTGAATTATTCAGAGCTTTTCAGGTTTGGGGAAAAACAGCAGAGGCTGGTGCATGATTATGTCTCCAAATGCGTGAGGTGAAGCCATTAACCAAGTTTCTTTTATTAATTACAGAGTTAATGGAGGAACAAGCACGATGCTTTGCAGCACCCATGTGATGAGCTGGGTCTAGCAGCCACTGTTTTCAGGACTAGGCTTATTCCACTCTACAAGCCCTGAAGGCATGGTGACACTTGGAGTGTTGATTGTTCACAGCCTCACACTCTAGAGAAAGATATTTGAGGGGCCTAGTTCTTATTGCCTTCTCAAAAAGCATTAACTCAAGGTCTTAAGAATTCCCATTTTAATTTCCCCATCCCAAGAAATATATACATATTACTGGATGTATAAAATGTCTATTATGCCTGTGCTAAAAAGCAAAATAGATTCACGTCATACAGGGAAGCTGAACACAAGGGAAATTGAGTCATTTTGACCGGGTACTGCCTCAATATTTTGTTAAGAAACCTGTGGGCCTGCTCTAAGGCTGTGTGGAGAAGGCATTGGATTGGAAAGGGCTGCAGGAGGGCTCACAGAAGAGGAGATGGGATGGATTCAGTGGCTGGACATGCTCACTCAGCAAGTCATAAGGTACCTGATTCCCATCTGCCCAGCTAAACCAGAAGCACTGCACATTGCACACATCGTTGAGAAATCTGGGGCTTGATTAGCCATGAAAAGCAAGAGGAGATTTTAGAGTGCTTCAGAGAACCCACAAAGCCACCCGTGCACATTCTATTTATTTCAAGTGATCTTGGGGAATTAGTACGGCAAGAATTCTCAGCCATGGCTACACATTAGAATCACCTGGAAATGGAACCTGGGATTTAAAAAATCCCCAAAGCAGGCCACGTCCTAGAATCATTACATCGGTATCTCTGGGGTTGGGGTACCAGTAGTTTGAAAGCTTTCCAGGTGGTCCATTGTATAGCCAGAGTAGAGAACACTAGTGTAAGGGGAGACAGGATATTCTTAATGTGAAGAAGGGACAATAGCAGCTGGAGGAGTATCCAGGGCTCCTTCAGCATGTCCCTGTCTTCTATAAATTCTCCACCTCCTACATACCCACCTGGCCTCACTCCCAGCCCTAAAAGACCTGAGTCCTGGGCTCTTCACACAGAAGATTGCCAGTACTTTTCAATAATTACTCTATAAAATGATTTGAAATTACTGCCTCTGTTTTTTCAATCATTGAGTATAGATCAAGTTCTTTGCAATGGCCAATGTCAGGAAACCTCTGGAAAATAAGAGCAGTGAAAAAAGAACCAGACTACGAGAAGATAAAATGTGCTATAAAGACTCAATAGTGAAAACAAGGTGTTACTTAGAAGTTATCCTAGTTACAGTGTACAATATTGGCCCAGAATGTATTTTTTATTTTTAAAGGTTTTATTTATTTATTTTTTAGAGAGTGAGGAGGGGAGGGAGAAAGAGGGAGAGAAATATTAATGTGTAGTTGCCTCTCATGCTCCCTACTGGGGACCTGGCCCTCAACCCAGGCATGTGCCCGGACTGGGAATCAAACCAGCAAACCTTTGGTTTGCAGGCTGACACTCAATCCATTGAGCCACACCACACAGGGCTGGTCCAGAATTTAGACTGTAATAATGTGATGTTTCAAATCAATGAGGACAATATGGACAATTTTATAAATGGTGTTGGGACAATCAGATAGCCATCTGGAAGAAATTAAGTTGGAATAATAATTTACACTGTAACTAGGATAAATTCTAAGTAGATCAAAATTTTAAATGTAAGAAGTAAAACAAAAAATAATTTTCTACATAATGAAAATTTTTTTAACATTTGAAAGAGAAAAATCAGGAAAAATATTTAAAACATATTACAAAGGGCTAAGCTACAGAATTATAAAAAAATCTTCTCTACAAATTGTTAAGTAAATCAGGAAAATGGACAAAGAATATGAACAGTTTCCAGAAAGGAAATGCAAAAGACTTTTAATCATATGAAAAGGTGTTTAACTTTGACTTCCAGGCCAAGATGGAGGCATAGGTAGACACACTGTGCCTCCTCGCACAACCAAAATAAGAACAACAGCAATTTAGAAACAAAATAACAATCAGAACTGTCAGAAAATTGAACTGTACGGAAGTCCAAAAACCAAGGAGTTAAAATAGACACATTCATCCAGACCGGTAGGAGGGATGGAGTTGGGCAGCATGAGGCAGCGAGGGGTCTTAGAAGCAGTAGCACTGGGTGCGCAAGGCAGCAGCTGACAAACCCTGGGTCCTCAAGTCAGCAGCAGGCAGACCCTGGGTGTGCAGGCGGCGGCTGGCAGATCCCGGGCGCAAATGGCAACCAGCAGACTGAGCGAGGCAGCAATTGTGAAGCCCGGCACGATGCTTCACAAGTGCAAGGCGGCTGGCGGACCAGGTGGTCCCACCTTCGCATGCAGATAAACCAGGCAAAACTGGAGAGAAAGACAGACTGCACAAACCAGCAACCCAGGGCTCCAGCATGGGGAGATAAAGCCTCAAAACACCAATTGAGAATACCTGTGTGGGTTGAGGTGCCGGGAGAGTTTTTAGTTTTTAGTTTTTTCCCATTGAGTATTATGCTGGCTGTAGGTCTCTCATATAGGCCTTTATTGTGTTGAGGAATGCTCCCTCTATGCCCACTTTGCTGAGTGTTTTTATCATAAATGGATGTTGTACCTTATCAAATGCTTTTTGTGCATCTATTGATATCACCCTGTAATTTTTGTCTTTGCTTTTGTTTATGTGATGTATTATGTTTATTGATTTGTGAATACTGTACCATCCTTGCATCCCTGGGATGAATCGCACTTGATCATAGTGTATGATCTTTTTAATGTATGGTTGGATGCAGTTTACCAATATTTTGTTGAGGATTTTAGCATCTATGTTCATCAGTGATATTGGCCTGAAGTTTTCTTTCTTTGTTGTGTCTTTATCTGATTTTGGGATTAGGATGATGCTGGCTTCATAAAAAGAGTTTGGGACTCTTCCATCATTTTTGATTTTTGGAGTAGTCTGTGAATGATAGGGGTTAACTCTTCCTTAACTGCTTTCTGGAATTCTCCTGTGAAACCATCTGGTCCAGGGCTTTTGTGTGTTGGGAGTTTTTTGATTACTGCTGTAATTTTGTCCATTGTTATTGGTCTGTTCAGGTTTTCTGCTGCTTCTTGATTCAGTTTTTGAAGATTATGTTTTTCTAGAAATTTGTCTATTTCATGTAGGTTTTCAAATTTATTGGCATATAGTTCTTTGTAGTAACTTTTAAAATCCTTTTATTTCTGGAGTATTTGTTGTAATCTCTCCTCTTTCATTTCTGATTGTGTTTATTTGGGTCTTCTCTTTTTTTCTCTTGATGAGTCTGGTTAACAGCTTGTCAATTTTGTTTATCTTTTCAAAGAACCAGCTCCTGGTTTCATTGATCCTTAGAACTGTGCTTTTAGTCTCTACATCATTTAATTCTGCTCTGATATTGGTTATTTCTTTCCTTCTACTTGCCCTGGACTGTCTTTGTTGTTGTTCCTCTAGTTTTTGTAGGTGTAGTGTTAGGTTGTTTACTTGAAATGTTTCTATCTTCTTTAGGTAGGCCTGTATTACTACACACTTCCCTCTCAGGACTGCTTTCACTGTGTCCCATAAGTTTTGGACTGTTATGAGTTCATCTTCATTTGTTTCCAGAAACTTTTTTGATTTCTTCCCTAATCTATTCTTGACCCATCCATTGTTTAATAGCATGCTATTCAATCTCCATAAGTTTGAGTATTTTTTAATTTTTCCTTGAGGTTGGTTTCTAGTTTCCATCCATTGTGGTCAAAGAAAATGCTTGATATGATTTCAATTTTCTTGAATTTGTTGAGGCTTGTGTCCTATCATGTGATCTATCTTTGAACATGTCCCATCTGCCTTTGAAAAGAATGTGTATTTTACTTCTTTGGGATGAAAGGCTCTGTATATATCAGTTAAGTCCATTTGATATAGGACATTGTTCAATGCCACAATATCTTTTTTGATATTTTGTTTGGAAGATCTATCCATTTTTGATAGTAGGGTGTTAAAATCCCCTACTATTATTGTATTGCTGTCAATATCTTTCTTCAAGTCCTTCAAGATTTTCTTTATGTATTTGGGTGCTCCTATGTTGGGGATAGATAGATAGATAGATAGATAGACAGACAGACAGACAATGTTTATGTCTTCTTGATGGATTCTTCCCTTGAGTATTATGAAGTGACCTTCTGGGTCTCTTTATATGGCCCTTTTTTGAAGTCTATTTTGTCTGATATAAGTATTGCTACCCTAGCCTTTTTTTTCCTGACCATTTGCTCAGAATATTTGTTTCTAGCCCTTCACTTTCAGTCTGTGTACATCTTTTGTTCTGATGTGGGTCTCTTGTAGGCAGCATATGTGTGGGTCATGCTTACTTATCTATTCAGCTATTCTATGTCTTTTGACTGGAGCATTTAATTCATTTATGTTTAAGGTTATTATTGATAGGTACTTATTCACTGCAATTTTTTCGTATCTGTGTTCCTCTCTCTCATTCTTTTTTTTCCCCCTTTCCTTAAAGCAGACCCGTTAGCATCTCTTGCAGAGCTGGTTTGGAGGAGGTATATTCTTTGAAGCTTCTTTTGTCTGGAAAATTCTTATTTGGCCCTCCATTTTAATTGAGAGCTTTGCTCAGTAGAGGAGTCTTGGTTGCAGGACTTTGTTTTTCATTACTTGAAATATTCCTTGACTTTCCCTTCTGGCTTGGATCATTTCCATTGAGAAGTCAGATGCTAACCTAATCAGGGCTCCCTTGTATGTTACTCCATGTTTCTCCCTTGCTGCCTTTAAGATTCTCTCTTTGACTTGGAATTTTGCCATTTTAATTATGATGTGTCTTGAAGTGGGCCTCTTTGGGTTCCTCTTGATTGGAACTCTCTGTGTTTCCCAGATTTCTGTGACTTTTTCTCTCATCAAATTAGGGAAGTTTTACATCATTACTTTTTCAAGCAAAGAGGTTTTCTAGCCCTTGCTCTTCTTCCTCTTCTTCTGTTATCCCTATTATCAGGATATTATTAAGTTTCATGTTGTCCTGCAGTTCCCTGAACCCCTGTACATTTTTTCTGAGTCTCTTTTCCTTTTCTTGCTCTTTTTGGGTGTTTTTTCCTACCTTGTCCTCCAGCTGACTTATTTGATCCTCTGCTTCATCTAGCCTGCTTGTAATTCCCTCTAGTGTGTTTTTTTTATTTCTGAGATTTTTATTTTTCATTTTTTCCTGATTTTTCCTTTTCTGGAGTTTTTATCTGTCCTTTCATTTGGACCATGTTTCTTTGTCTCCTCATTTTGACAGCCTCTGTGTGTTTGTTTCTATATATTAGGTAAAGCTGCTCTGACTCCATGTCTTGGTAGTGTGGCTTAATATAGCAGGTGTCCTGTATGGTCCAGTGGCACAGACTCCTCTATCACCCAAGCTAGATACTCAAGGTGTAATCTTTGTTGGGGCTTAGTGCACCCTCTTCTTGTAGTTGAACCAAGGTTCAACTGCCATTGCTGATGGCAGATTAATGGGGGGGATTTATCCAGGCCAGTCATCTGCAAGGACTGGCTGTGACCCATTGACCACCAACCTCTACCCTCCCTGGAGGATCAGCTGTGCAGCAGCAGGGTGGTAGTGCTTGGACTTGGTCTTTAGCTGTTCACTGCATGCACTGGACCTGGGGTTTCCTGGGTGGTGCAGACCAAGGTCAGCCCTTATTGCGTTTTGCCCAGGGCACCTTGCCTGAGCTGTAAAGGAACCTGAGATGGCTTCTCCTTGTGCTGGGCTTGGAGATTCCAAGGTGAAGCTGAGCTGTGACCCTAATCTGGCTGCTGCTAGGGCTTACTATAGCCAGCTGTTGCTTGCTTGATAGAATTTAGGAGCCATGATCAGCCATTGTTATGGAAAAGCAGCTTGGGTGGTCCTGTAATTTGGGTGGGGTAGGTCCTCTGTGCATCTCCAAGGTGGGTCACACAGTGTTAGCCAGGTTGATGGAGTCTCAGATAAAGCACCAGCCTACTGACTCTATACTAGGGGTAGGGCTCAGTAAAGGTACAATGGCCTCTGCTCATCCCAATGCCAAATACTTCAGTCTCTCCCTGTATATTACTGGTACCCTTCAAGCAGCTACCTTGGTACTGGAGCTCAGAGTGAGTGAGTCTGAGAAGGTGAGCCCATGCGTGGGTTCCCCAAGAGGAACTTCTTAGGGTTCCAGCAACCTCCTCCACCAACTCAATCCCCCATGGTTTCACAGCCAGAAGTTGTGGGAACTTACCTTCCTGTCACTGGAATCCTGGGTTGGGGACCCTGGTGTGGGTCTGGGACTCCTTGCTCCCAAGATAACCCTCCTGAATTTTTATCCACATGGATGTGGGGCCAACCCATTCCAGTCCATGTTCCTCCTATCAGTCTGGATGGATGTGGTTTCCTCAATTCTGTAGTTGTCAGATTTCCATTCAGCCCGATTTCTAATGTTCCTGAATGATGGTTGTTCTATATTTTACTTGTAATTCTGATCTGGCTGTGTGAGAGGGCCAACCATGTCTACCTACTTTGCCATCTTGACCAGAAGCTCCAGTGTTCTCACTTTTAAATGGAAGTTAAAAATATCTACTTCCTTAGATGTTCACCTTCTCCCAGGGAAGTTGTTCACTATGTTTCCTTCTCTCAAAAATGAGCTTTTTGATTCAACAATTGTGTCCTAAAAATTTATCCTATTTGCACACATGTAAAAAGACATTTGTATAAGGTTATTCATGAAAGTATAATTTGTAATAGCAGAAAATGACAACCTAAACATCCATCAATAAAGAACAAGATAAATAAATTGTATAATATACAATGTGTATGTGTATAAATTGGGGGAATAAGGAAAAGGATGACTTTTCTACATATTTTTAAATTTTTATTTCAATACTGAACTATGTGACTATGTTAACTTTCTAATAACAATGAGGAAAATAAGAAATAATAAGATGAACATAGTTTTTAAAGTTAAAGTGGTTTATACCATGGAAGCTATAAAAAGAAAGGATAAAAGTGTTGGCCCCAAGAAGGGGTGACTAGAAATGGGGTGGGATTAAGTGGAAAGTCCTTGCTTTTCACTTTTTTACTTTTATGAACAACAACAAGAAAATGGGCTACACAGCACACATGACAAGCCCATCTGGGAATTACACAGCAGATTTGAAAAACTTGGTGGCCAAAAGTAACCACACTGGCTATCTGATCATAAATCCCTAGCAGACAGGCCATGGTGAGTAGTCATGTCCCAGGCCTATAGCTTCCTTACTATAAGGGTAATTTTTATCTTAATTCAGCCTGTCCATTGTTTTTATATACCTAGGATAATATGCCTTTGAAATATCAGAGTAGTTTTCTTTTTTAAGTATATTTTGTTGATTATGCTATTATAGTTGTCCTAATTTTTCCCTGTTGCCCCTCTCCAACCCCCTTCCCTCCAGCAATCTCCCCTTTACTTAATGTCCATGGGTCATGCATGTAAGTTCTTTGGCTTCTCCATTTTCCATACTATTCTTAACCACCCCCACTGTCTATTTTGTACCTATCAATTATGCTTCTTACCAGCTCTTGGGCAATTTTAGTCACTTCCTCCACCATCCACAAGAAAATTGGGCCCTTCTGGTGCTGATTCCCACGTGGGTGGTTTTGTTTACATTCTAGGACCTTGTAGGTCTTTCCAATGAACATTCCTGTGGGGCTGGGAGTTTTTCCTGCTGTCTCAACCCCCAAAGGTTTTCTCAGTAAGAGGTTTTGAACCTTTATTTCCTCACTCTGGAACCCTGGGTTATGCAGTCTGTTTCCCTCCCCAGTTGTTCCTCCCCATTTATCTGCCCACAAATGTGGGACTCCCTGCTCTGCCAGCCACCACCTTGCCTGCCCCAGTCCTGCAGCCACTGCCTTGCTGCATCCTCTCCACCCAAGCTGCCCATCTCCACCCTTCCTACCAGTCTGGATGAATGTTTTTTCTTTAACTGCTAGGTTGCCGGACTTCCATACAGCTTGATTTTTCTGGCAGTTCTGGTTATTTTTTGTTTTTAAATTTGTTGTCCTTCTTTTGGTTATGTGAAGAGGCAAAGTATATCTGACTATGCCTCCATCTTGGCAGGAAGTCCCTCAGAGTGATTTTCTTTTCTAGACCCCTTGGAGGCACCAGAGCACAACCACAAAACTCCTCATTGTTAACCTGTTGCCTACATTACCATTTCTAACAAGTGTAAATGTTAACTATCCTGTAACCACTAATATAAATGAAGTATGTATCTTTATTCAAAGTCAAATTTAATTGAGTAAATTTGAAGATCTAATTGGCTTTATTAAGCAATTCACAAATCTAGCAACTAGTAAGGTGCTCCAAAGCGGTTACACAAAATGGAAAGTTTTTAAGGAAGAAAGGTGGAGTAAGGGAGCTAATTGACAAAAGAGAAGAAGGGATGGTGGGGTTCACATCTCTGGTGGTGGCTGGAGGAAATGGAAGGGTTTTTATCATGCAGATTGTCTCTTCTTTCTATGGGGGGTAGAAAAGACCATTGTGACAGATTACCTCACTGGTGTTGACCAGAAAATTTCAGACTGGTTGATTAAGATTATGTTTCTGGGAGAGGCTGAAACTGCAATTAGATAAGGTATTAAATCTCGGTTTGGTATCATGGACTTTTATCATAAACGATGTTATTTTGGGCCTGTGCTTTTCTCTTTAACATTTTCCAGACTTCCAGCCAAGATGGAGGCATAGGTGGACACACTGTGCCTCCTTGTACAATCAAGATTAAGGACAACAAAGATTTAGAAACAAAAAAAAACCAGATCAGACAGAAAATTGAACTGTAAGGAAGTTTGACAACCGTTCATCCAGATGGGCGGAGCCAGTGGCCTGCAGAGAGGGATCACAACAGGAGAAAGCAGTGGTTGGCGGTCCCAGGAGTGTAGGTGGCGGCTGGAAGACCCTGAGCATGCAAGGTTGCTAGCTGACCACGGACACACATTCACGCGCAGATAAACCAGGCAAAAACAGGGAGACAGACCGCGCAACCCAGGGCCACAGCACCAAGAAATAAAGCCTAAAAGCACCAGTTGAAAACATTTGTGGGTGTTGAGGTGCTGGAAGAGACTCCCAGCATTGCAGGAGAGTACATTGGAGAGACCCACAGGGTCCTAGAACGTACACGAGCTCACCCATATGGAAATCAGCACCAGAAGGGCACAGTTTGCTTGTGGGAAATGGCTGAAGGGACTGAAATACAAGAGAGAAAGGAACAAGCGCCATTGTTCCCTCTCTGATCCTTCCCCCATATACAGTGTCACAACCCAGCAACTGGGTTTCCCTGTCCTGGTGAACACCTAAGGTGAACACCAATATATATATTGGTCTGGTTGCACGTGTTATGTATGAGGGGTATATATATATATATGGCTCAAGCGGAAGAACAGATCAGAGCCTCAGAGCCAATACTTCTAAGCGATCAAGAGACAGCCAACCTATCAGATGGACAGTTCAAAGCACTGGTGATCAGGATGATCACAGAATTGGTTAATTATGATTGCAAATTAGATGAAAAAATGAAGGCTACACTAAATGAAATGAAGGAAAATGCACAGGAAACCAATAGTGATGGGAAGAAAACTGGGACTCAAATCAATGGAAAGGACCAGAAGGAAAAAAGAAACAACCAAACAGAAAAGAATGAAGAAACAAGAATTCAAAAAAAAAAAAAAAATGAGGAGAGGCTTAAGAACCTCCAGGACATCTTTAAACATTACAACATCCGAATTATAAGGGTACCAGAAGGGGAAGAGGAAGAGCAACAAGTGGAAAACTTATTTGGACAAATAATAAAGGAGAACTTCTCCAATCTGGCAAAGGAAATAGACTTCCAGGAAGTCCAGGAAGGTCAGACAGTCCCAAAGAAGTTGGATCCAAGGAGGAAAACACCAAAGCACATCATCATTGCATTAGCCAAGATTAAAATGAAGGAGAGAATTCTAGAAGCAGCAAGGGATAAGGGCATAGTCACCTACAAAGGAGTTCCCATCAGACTGTCAGCTGATTTCTCAAAAGAGACCTTACAGGCAAGAAGGGGCTGGAAAGAAGTATTCCAAGTCATGAAAGGCAAGGGCCTACATCCCAGATTGCTCTATCCAGCAAAGCTTTCATTTAGAATGGAAGGGCAGATAAAGTGCTTCTCAGATAAGTTCATCATCACCAAGCCCTTATTATATGAAATGTTAAAGGGATTAATCTAAGAAAAAGAAGATAAGACACATGTATAGTAAAATGACAGCAAACTCACAATTATTAACAACCACCCCTAAAACAAAAGCAAACTAGGGAAACAGCTAGACCAGGAACAGAAACACAGAAATGGAGATCACAGGGAGAGTTATCAACAGGGGAGTGGGAGGAGGAGAGAGGGGGAAAAGGCACAGAGAATAAGTAGCATAGATGGTAGGTAGAAAATAGACAGGGGGAGGGCAAGAATAGTGTGGGAAATGTAGAAGCTAAAGAACTTATGACACATGGACATGAACTAAAGTGGGGGAATGTGGGTGGGAGGGGGGTGGAGGGTGGAGGAGAATGAAGCAGGGGAAATGGGATGACTGTAATAGCATAATCAATAAAATTAAAAGAAATAAAATTAAAAATATATATTTTCCATTTTATTTTTTATCCAGTCCTAGAGTTTTCCCAATTTGTTTTCCTCCACCTCCTTAATCTGCCACCAATAGGTTTCATGTAAACTTCCTTCCATTTTCTCCTTTGATTTTAAATTTATAAAAAGAACAGCCAAACCTTCATTCTCCAGAGTGTTTTATCAATCCATCCAGATCTTGTATCCAGGCATGTCCTTGGTTATTGGCTTAGATAAACTCATAAAATTTTTCTATAGGTTTGACTTTCTTTTGTCAACACTTTTTTTTAGCACATACATACTTTACTTTGATTAAAAAATAAAAAGAAGGGCTACAAAAAAATAACAGAGCTGCTGGTGCAGCAGGATTGATGGCCTCCCATCCAAAGTCAAGCTCTGACAATCTATGGAGGGAAATAAAGGTGGGGAAACTGTGAGACCCTCCACGGCAGCTTGGGGCCTTTGCAGGAGAAAGACAGGCAGATTGCAAAGGTATGATATTGCGATTTATAATGGAAAAATATATATATGGTATATATATGGTCTTCTTGTTTTTAGCACAGAGCTAAATCCCAGGAATTTGCTAAATGATGAAAGCAATAAAACTGTTTGCTGTTATGTTAATGAGGTAACTTTTGGAAGTACCCAAGAATGGGGTCTGGTTGCCAGGGGAGCCAACCATGTAATTGGATGGTTGGGACTTTCTCCCACCCTCTGACCTCCAGGGAAGAAGAATGGGGCTAGAGGTTGACTCAATCACCCTTGCCAATGATTTAATCAAATGTGGCTGTGTAAGAAGGTCCCACAAAAATCAAAGAGAAGAGGCTTTGGAGAACTTCCTTCTGGGTGGATGTGGAGATTTGTGGAGAGTGGACTTGTGAGCTTAGAGAAGGCATGCAAGCTTTACACCCCTTCCCCAGACCTTGCCCTATGCATCTCTTCCATCTGGCTGTTTCTGAGTTATATTCCTTTATAGTAAACAAGTGACCTAGTAAGTAAATGCTTCTGTGAGTTCTATGAGCCCTTCTAGCAAATTAATCAAACCTGAGGAAGGGGTCTTGGGAACCTCCAATCAACAACCAGTTAGAACAGGTAACAACCTGGGCTTGTGACTGGCTTCTGAAGTGGGGAGCAGTTTTACAGAACTAAGTCCTTAACCTGTTGGATCTGATGCTATCTTCAGGTAGATGGTGTCAAAATTGAGTTGAATTGTATGACACCCAGCTGGTATTTGAAAAATTGCTTATTGGTGTGGAGGAACCCCTCAACTTTGGAATTGGTACCAGAACCTATTTAAGGGGATAAAATAGGAGAGAAGTATTGGAGTTTTGATCTTGCTTTACCATCATTCTTCATTACGTTGGAATAAACTGTGCCTGCATACACCTGCAGCCTGGTCCAGGTATCCAATGAAGCCAGCATAGAAGCCCTGTGCTTTGGAGAAAGAGAAGCAGGTGGGGACTAATTAACCTCCCCTACTCTCTCCTTCCTGCAAGAAATGATTACCTAACGCCCAGGACTGCCTCCCCAGACACACCCCTACCTACCCCGGCCGTGGCACCCGCTGGACTGACACTGACAGGCCTGTGCTTCCACAGCTGCCTGCAAAACAATATCCCGGTGGCAAATGGATTCATAGGCTACAGTTACTAGATGTTTTAAAAGCAGAAGCACTTCAAATAGAAAACAAAGTGTAGATTCCATCAAAGGCAAAAATATTAGCAGAGACTAAGTAATTTTAAATTAGCCTAATTTTAAATTTAAGAAGAAGTGAAGAGATAGGGGTAGAAACAGAAGTATTGTCCACATATTAATCTATATAGCAGGTATGCCAGAAAGGGAGGAAAAATAAAAATGAAGATGAGGATTTATTTGAAGAAATATTAAATGTTAATTTTGAAGAATTAAAAAAAGTGACAAGCCTCAGATTGAAAGGGCCCAAATAGTACAAAGAGGGAGGATAAGGACAAATCCATACCTAGGTGCATTATAATGTAATATAAGGACATTAATATTAATATAAAGAATATTGATAGTTAATAACTTAGGACATACAATTTTATAGCCAGACAAATAAAAGGGAATAAAAAAGATTATCATGAAATATGGCCTGAGAAGATATGCCTCAAAAAGACTCACACTGGAAAGTTTAGGATGAAGTGCTTAAAAAAAGAAAAACAGTATATCCAGGAAAGACTACAAATAATAAAGAAAAGATAAAGTACTTCAGCAAAGTTTGTTGTTGTTTTATTTAGGGAGTAAAAATAAATCCATAATAACCCAGAACTGAAAATCTAGAAAAATATCAACTTGATAGGGTTGCAACAGGGAGAGACCAATGAATGTGAGAGTATGTTATTTTCTTATCTTATTTAGGGAGAGATATAAATATCAATTATTTTTAAAATATGAGAAGGAATTAAAAAGAAATATAGAATGAGTAAGCAAACCAAAATAATAAGGTGATAAAAGTAGATCCATTTCATAATTAATTACAGTAAATGGGAATAAAGTAAACTTAACCATCCATTGACTTTATTGACAAATTAGACTTTTTTAAAACATCCAAATATATCCTGTTTACAAGAGATATACCTAAAATCTAAGGATATGCAAAGACTGAAGGCAAAAGAGATAAAAATGACATTTATGGCAAATATTACCTAAAATAAAACTGATATGGCTACATTATATCAGATAAAATAGGCCTTAAGATAAAACACATTATTAGAGATGGAAACACTACACGAATGACAAAGATACATGCTTTCCATTTATTTCCATTTCCATTTATTTTCCATTTATATTTCATTTATTCCATTTAAATGAAATTCTAGAACAGGAAAAATTACAGTATGAAGAATCTGAGCAGTCAGGAATCTTCCTGGTCAGGACACTGACTGGGAAAGAGCATGAGACAACGTTTGAAGTGATGGCAAGTTCTGTACCTCGACCAGGATTTGGGGTGTGTAGGAGTATGCACTTTCTGAAACTCATCAAATGGTGCACTTCAGTTTGTACAGTGTGTATAAATCCTACCTGAAAAAAAAAAATAACCAAAAGAACCATAAACAAATGTTGAACTCCTATTAGTCATATCCATCTTGAAGTCTTTCTGAGGAAGTGTAATGATGTCTGAAAAGTAGTCTGAAATGCACCCAAGAAAATGGGTGATTAGCAAATGGATAGTTGAATAGATATGTGATAAAGCAAGTAGTATCATAAAGCGATAAAGGTAGAATCTAGGTGGTGGGTATATTGGTGTTCACTATAAAAGTTTTACCTTTCCTGATGTTTGAGGATTTCCATAATAAAATGTAGGGGAAGAATGCTGATGATCCAAACTTCCATTAGGAAATTAAATAATGGTACGTCCACGTAATGGAATGAAATTCAGCGCAACAATAAAAAAGAATTGTGTTGCCTCAAGGATATGTGAGGTGGGATGGAGAGGGGGATGCTTCTGCTTTTTATTATTTTCTTTCTATATGTTTATATTACTTCAATTAAAATTAAAATAATAAAAATAAAAAGTGATGATTACAGAAAATTTTTAAAATGAAAGAGAAGTGGTTTTTCATTTGGGAAGCAATTATATTTCCCTAATCTGTATCTAATTTGATAATGTACTTGATTCTGCAAACAGATTACCCTTCCAAAATATAATCAGGTTTTGTTTGGAGGCAGGGTAGACTGGCCATCATTTTAATAGTGGGAGTATCAGTTATTTATTTAAGCCACAAACTCAGTGGCTTAAAACAAACATACTTATCTCACAGTTTCTGTGGTGAGTCAAGATTCAAGCACAGCCCAGCTGCATTCTCTGCTTCAGTATCTCATAAGACTACAACCAAGGCGTCAACCAGGGCTGAGGTCTCATCTGAAAGTGTGACAATGGAAGGACCCGCTTCCCAGCTCACGTACATGCTTGGTGGTAGAATTAAGTTCCTTTGCGTTGTGGGCTGAGGGCCTCAGTTCCTAGCTAACTGTTGGCCAGAGGCCTCCCTCAGTTCTTTGCCACCTGGCCTTCCCTAACATGGAACCTCGCTTCACCAGAGCCAGCATGGGTGAAGGCTGGCTAGCACAATAGAAGTTACAATTTTATGTAACGCCATCACTGAAGTGACAGCCCATCATCTTTTCCATTAGTTCAAAGCAAGTCACAGTCCCCACTCACACTCAAGGGGAGGAAATTACACAAGAGCATGAGTACCAGGAGGAGGGCATCTTGGTGTCTGTCTGCCACAGTGATCCACACCTGGATCTACCAACCAAGTTCTACGTATCATATTAACAGCAGAAGCTAGGAATTCTGGTTGAAAGTTCTTTTTTTCACAGAGAAAATCCTAGACTCTCAATAGAATCTTTAAACTTTTTCAAAGTTCACATCAATAGGAAGAAGAGTTCCTTGACTGAAGGTAAAACTTTTTTGCTAAGACCAATTATTTTTGTACGTAAGAGTTGTCACATAACCCAATTGCCAATATGTCAGTGCTATCTCCCAAGTCTCTTTCCCACTCACCATTTCCTCTGCCATTTTTTGTGTTAAGCCCTGTAAACAACAGCCTCTTCACCCATCTTCATGCCTCCAGGCTTGTGTCTGTCTGTGCCATCTGCCCTCCCCACCATTACAGGAGTGACTTTTCCAATCAGCAAATCTGATCATATCTGAGCCTCTAAATCCTTCAGTAACTCCATTTTACCCATGGGACCAGTTCTAGGATTCTTGGCATATCCTGAAGTGCTGGTTCATACAGGATCCTGCCTAACTATCCACTCTAATCTGCCAAATTTTCCTCTGGGTTTTTTTTTTTTTTTTCAATTCAGGTTCCAGTAACATGCATTCACCTGCTTTCTTCAGGAAGCACACACCTTTCCAAGCTACCATGCCTTTAATTATATTTTCCCTAACATTCTTATCCTTATTATTTCCTGGCAAACTCCTGTTCATTCTTCAAATTTTACCTAAAATGTCATTACATGGTGATCAAGGGCCAGGATTCCAAGTGAAGATGATGGATTGAACACATGCATACAATTTTGCTCCCTCTAAAACCCCACTATGGGACAATTTGTGTGACATAGTTCACAATATCTACAAAGAAATCTTGGCATCTTGATAAAAAGCTGGTACCTTAAAAAGAAATAAATAAACTTTTGATGTGATTAAGATTAGACACCAGTTCCCTACATAACAGCTGTCAGCCAGAACTTAGTGATCTTTAACCAAATATTCTTTGTTTTTGTATTATAAGGAATTAAAACATTAAAAAGAAAGCAGTTTTGCCCTGACTGGTGTGGTTCAGTTGGTTGGGTGTTGTCCCACAAAGCAAAAGATCACCAGTTTAATTCCCGGTCACTGCACATGCCTGGGTTATGGATTTGGTCGGGATGGATAGATGTTTCTCTGTCACATCAATGTTTCTCTCCTTCTCTTCCTCCCTCCCTTCCCCTTTCTCTAAAAATAAATGAATAAAATCTTTTTAATGGAAAAAAACAGTTCTTTATTGAATAATCATAAGCCAGAGTACCAGGAACATGGATGATCACTTGCCAAGAGGTTATAAAGACAGAAGTCTACCCTATTTATATACAGCCAAGAAGATGCAATCCTTTTATACTGCTCTATTTTTTAAAGATTTTATTTACTTATTTTTAGACAGAAGGGAAGAGAGAAAGAGAGGGAGAAAAACATCAATGTGTGGTTGCTTCTCGTGTGCCCCATACTGGGGACCTGGCCCTGCAACCTAGGCATGTGCCCTGACTGAGAATTGAACCGGTGACCCTTTGGTGCACAAGCGGACACTCAATCCACTGAGCCACACCAGCCAGGGTTATCCTGCTCTATTTTTAGTCATTATATTTGTGTGTTCTCAAGATGAACGGTAACCCATCCTCCTTTGAGAAGATGTAACAGCACCATCTGCCATACTTTCTTTCATAGTTTATGCTAAATTCACCTTTATCAGAGGAAAAATAAAAATTTTCTTATTTGTAGGAGAAGCAGATGCCTAGAGGCTAAACTCCCACAGTGACAGGGACACAGAGCACTTTCTTCCTAGAGGTTTATATTTCAAAGGAATGGCTTCCTGACTTTTGAAAAATTATATTTCTGGGTTGTAAAGCAGTCAAAAGGCTAACTTAGGAGAAGTTTATATGGCGTGTGTTACATGAATTAGTACATTAAATTGTACATATACATATGAATATACTTTCATATACATATGTTTCTCACTAGGTGGGACCAGCCTCCCCAGTACAAACTGCAAAATATTTGGCATTCTTTGCCCCATCACAAAATACCAGTAATGTCCACCCTTCACCCTCACCTCAAGCACTGCAGCCATAACAAAAGAAAGAGAGGGAGGGAGAGAAGAAAACTTCCCTCACAGATTTTAGAATACCTCCTAGAAGGGATGATGCCCAGTTCAGGTGACCAACTCATCTAGACTTGCTCAGAAAGTCCCCATTTAACTTTCCCAGTTTTAGCCTTGAAAGTTCCCTGCCCCAGAAAACCCATCAACTCCAGGCAAACCAGGATAGTTGGTCACTCTAACCCCCCACCACACACACAAACACACACACACCATCATCTAATTATATACATGTGGCAATGCATTGGGACTCTGGTTCAGTCCCTTACCAGTTTTGTGACTAAGCAAGTGTCTTAACAGTTTTGGTTGGTAGCTTTTTTGTCTGTTCAGTGGAATAGTGCATCTGGGCTGGCGTGAGAATTAAGCACCAAATAAGTGCCCTTACCTCTTCTGTGAATCAGGTCTCAGTTCTTCACCAGAGCGCCAATTTTCATTTATCCTTTCTTTACAGAAATTAGCTTATTATGCCCTAAGTGTTACTATATCTGGATCCCAACCAGAAAAGGAGCCTTTGTGAGCAAGGACATGCCCTTGCAGTTCCTAATACAGTGGCTAGCAGGTAGGAGGTGTTTGATAGGGATTGGTTAATAGCTGTTTAATTAATACCTTTATGTTTTACCAGCCTCTACACCAGTTGTGCCTTTGTTAGAGCTCCCATGGTGATGTCACAGTGCTCCTCATCAGCCTTCCTTGACTGAATGTTTTCTTAGGATGACAGTCACCAGCAGCAGACACAAGTGACACCCCACTTACTGAGTGTACATGTTCACAGTGGGAGCTGCATGAGCCTGCCCAGGGTTGTGATTTCAGTAGGACTTTATTCACCCAAGTGTTTCCACTGTGGGCTCCTAACCAGTGCCTCACAGTCTCTTTTCCTTGTGCCAGTGAATTGTGTTCATGAAGTCTTCTCTATCATTCTCTCCTTGGTGGGAACCCCTCAAATGGATTCAGCCTTGAGAGGGTCTTGGAGGGCAGAGAGTGGAGAGACCAAGAAGGAAAGTAGCCCTGGAGAAGATCAGTGGTCATGAGCAGGTTCCACAGGCCCCTGCCACAGAAGGTGACATCCTTTTGCACATGTGTAGTTAACTGGCTGCTACTACCAACTAAATATTGTGGTTTAACAGTTCCTGAGGGCAGGGATCCTGATATAGTGCTGAGGACATATAAGTTGCTTCAAAAAAGTTGGGTTTCAAAAGATAATTGTTCCAGGACAACACTCTGTACTGATATCACACAGTTGATAGAATGGGATATTGATTGCTTTTATAGAATACACCTCCTGGAATTGAATAATGTACCAGTGTAAGACGGTCAGTGTCCTTGAGGGCAGCTTCAACAGATGAATCACTGTGGCCTTGCTCTTTTGGTGAGTGCCTCAAATAAGGAACTAGTTTATCTGAGTTAGGAAAGGTTGGTGTAGCAGGTTCTGTGGTCCAGAAAAGGAAAGGAGGTAAACTTAGATGACAGAGAGACTGATTTAGGGTTAAAATAATGCTGCAAAGTTAATAAGAGCCTCTCCTGAGACTAATCCACCCAGCAGATGGCGCTGGCCACCATCATGCTCTTTTTCTCATCAAGTTTTTCAATTAAATTTGAAACTTTTCTTTTTTTATGAGAAATCAATGATACTGTTGCCAGGTAAAATGCCCAAATGTTTTCCAAATATTGCATGGCACTTACACTAAAAAATTGTTCATTATATATCTGGAATTCAAGTGTAACTACTTTCTGTGTTTTTATTTGCTAAATCTGGCAACGCTAGTCAATGAGGTGTAAGATGCATCTCACAGAAATCCACATTACAGCCTATCTCCATGGAAATACCTTTAAAGAGATGCAATTCTTAACTTATACACACACACATCAGACCACAAAATGCAGAGAATAATTCTTCTTTTAATGGGTTCCATGTTATTTTGACAACCTTCAAGTCAAACTCAGATTCTCAGTTACAAACCCCACTGGCCAGTTTTATCTGTGGAACAGAAGAGGTCTCATGTATGAGAATGACGTTGGAGTTGATCTAAAGTGTTAGAAGCCGTGTCTCTTGAAATATTTGGCTCGTGCAAGGACATCATTGCAGAAGTCACAGCTCAGGTCCTGGCTGCTTCTGATGTAGCCAGGACCTCCAACATAGGCACAGAGTCCACCTGGAATTTGTGAGACAGGTTAATGCTGACCCCACAGCCCCTCATTGCTTCAGGATGCTCAGCCATTAACTTAGATTCTCTTTCCTCATGCTTATCATAAGCAACTGAGGTTTTGGGGAATCTGGCACAATGTATTACATTTTTCCTCATTATTCCATGCAGTGAAACCACCAACCTGGGGTTTACACCTACCTCTCAGGCACTGGTCGGGGGTCCAGGTTGGGAATCTCTTTTGGATTTCTTTGATTCTAACAGTCAGGGCATTGGTCATCTGGGAAAGCTGGGACTCGCTGATCCAGGGTGTGGGAACATAATGGCCCGTGTCCTAAAAGGAGGGAGGCAGAGGAAAAGCCCAGTAAGCCAGGTGAGGGGGTGATGTGGCTTCATACTATCAGTGCTTTCTCATTTCCCTTGTCTTTCTCTCCTCCTCCTTTGGTGGAACAAATGCCACCTTCAGTCTTTCTGAGGAAAAATAGTAAAGCTAAAAGGTCTAGACAGAGGAAGGAAGGAGCAGACATTTCACAGCTGCCTCAATGCAATGGTGAGAGGCAGAGTTGAAAGCCACGGTTGAGAGGTAGTGTAGGTTCCGTTCTGATGCCCTCCTTCACCACTGCACCCAAAACCCCTCCAAAATAGGTCTGAATGGGTTTGTTTTTCTATCTGTACTTGTAATTATCCTTCTAGATAATCAGAATGTCTAAGGTACCACTAACTTTTCTTCCATACTGTTGGTTATCATTCCATATATCTTTCACCGTATTTAAAAGGAATATCTGACTCTGGAGAATTCTTTCTTCATCTTCAAAGGAAATGAACCCATCCTTTTCCCAAGAACAAGATTTTACGAAGGAGGCAAAACAGGGCAGTGGAAATGGTGCTTGCACTAAATCACCAAAGTCGTCCTTGGTCCCATTCTGCATTTTGTAGCTGTCATGTGACTTTTCAAAATGGCAATCTCCTCATAAATTCAATTCCTCATCTGTCTCAGTTCATCACATTATTATGGGTCCCCAAATCAAAATAAGATAAAATGTTTAGAAGTACTTTTAAATTGTAAAGTATCATATAAAGAACTAATGGGAAGCCAATTTAAAAATCATCGAGGAATACACTTTCCTAAAAGCTTAAAAAAGGACTGCAATGCTTACAGATTTCTCAACAACTACAACTATGTGAAATGTAATAGAGAATTGTGGCCTCAGGTTCTCCCCTGCCACCACTCATTCTCCTAGCACAGAGTTAATTTGACAGTGGGTTAATTAATGACCAGTTCCCTGGAAGTCTCAGGTGATACCGGGCAGAATTTCTGTGAAATAAAACTTGACCTTCAGAACTAAGAATTGTGTAGAAAGAAGACAGGGAAAATAAAATACAATATTTGTTGCAAATCTACCAGATGCCAAGTCCTTTTTCACATTATTTTATTGAATCTTCATAATAGTTCTGAGGATGGCATTTTACAGGTGAGGAGACTGAGGCCCAGGGAGATCAAATGATTTATCCAAGGTCATGTGGTTACAAAATAAAAGAGCAATGATTCAGTTTGTGATATTTCTCCTGCATGACCTGTTTGTGATATTTCTCCTGCATGAGAGCTTGGAGAGCTTCAGGATATCATGATGATATCCTGAAAACACAGCATAATTTACTCTGAAAAGGAATTTGTGCCTCAAAATGAAGCAGAAACAGAGCTATTCATCTCTCACAGGCAGAGCTTGGCTCTCACCATTCCAGAGAGCCCATTCACTCTCCTAGGGGGCTATGCCCCAGGGGTACTATCCTCACAACAAATGTGATGGTGTCTTTGGAGTTGTGCCACACACACAGCCCAGTGGCCACATGGAGGGTTACCTGTACCACCCTGACTCCATCGCCCACATTGCCTGCATTGACAAGAATGTTGCCAGCAGGAGACTCCCTGGACACGACACCAGCGATCACTGCAGGATCCACACAGTACTTTTGGCCAACAGTACGTATTATGGGTTGATATCTCAGTAGGTGTGGCATATCTATTTCAGCCAGCCTTTCAGAAGCACGAACTCCTAAAGCAAACACAGAAGGAAAGATGTGGCTTGGTGTGACTTATGCTGAAATGGGAGCTCAAAAGGAGAGAGAAAATATACTCCAAGGTTCTGGGCAGCAGTTGAGGATTGAGAAGCCCATGCTTGGGTCTGAAATCTCTTGTGGCCATTCCTAGAACTGAGATTCTGATTCTCTTCCTTGGAGCTTGGGTTGGCATCCCCTGAGACATGTCCTTCATGGCTACCAGTGCCCCTGAGCCAAGGAGCTCACATCCTCCCAGGAAAATTGCATGAGCACAGTCCCCACTGGCCCCATCCTAAGCACCCACTTACCCAGTAAAATGCACATCCAGCAGCTACAACAAACACCTGATGTGAAGAAATTCTCCCAAACCCTTCCTGAAGTCCTTGGAGAGCTTCTTTGACAGGTGTGCTCACTCATGCCCACCTTTCCACCCTACAGTGATGCCTAGAAATCATGTGTGCTTAAACCTTTATGAAATACAAAGAATGCTGGGCAAAGTGAAAACCAATCCTAACGTACCTGGCTAACCCACTTAACCTTCTAAGCACTTTTATTTTATAGTTTCAAAAGCACTGTCATTCACATTACTGACCAGAGTTTGCAACAACACTGTAATTACTATTATCCCCATCTCAACAGAGTTCTGGGAAACTAAGTGACTTGAGGAAGCAGAACGAGCACTCGACAAGGTCTTTGGACTCCATGTCCAGTGCTCTTTCCACCACTTCATAGTGTGGGACTGTGGGAAAAGTGGAAACCAAAAGGATATGTTGAAGATCAAAACCTGTGGGAAATGACTGGGAGACACAGGTGTGGGGTATCAAGGGCAGGGACAAATCCTGTTGAAACCACCCATGCCTAACAGAGTCACCTTCTGAGAGAAAGAAAGAGGAGGAGGAGGATAAGGTGGACAATGAGATTCTAGCTACCACAGTAGTTCAGGCCTCGGCGTCTTCCAATCCCACAAGATGCCCCGGGAGTATCGAGGGTCCGGATGTTTCCATAGCATCCCCCACTGCCGCTTTCAGATGAATCTACAAATTGAGAAAATTTCAACCTGAGACATTGAACTAGAATAGTTCTGATCATCCTTCTGCCCATGAATGAAGTGACATGAATAAACATAACTATACTGAAATCAGTAATAAGAACTTCACTCTGTGATGGAAACCCTTTTGAAATTTATAGTATAGTGACTAAGAAATTATTATAGAACTTCCTAGATACTAAATTCTCACCTCATATCTTGCAGACACGAGGAACTGTTGGAGCAGTTCTATTCCTTGCAAAGCTCTGGAGATGCTCAATGCTGTAGAATGGGTGTGTTGGAGTCAAATTAGAGATTGTGCGTTCTCTGTGGGCTAGTTCTCATCTTCCATTTTTTGTGATCTCTTAGCACTTCTCCCTCCAATACCTCTAACTCCCTGGTCTGATAAGATATTTAGATCTGTTCTGGGGAAACACATATAAAGCCTGGGCCTCCGTGGGATCTCAGCCCAGACCCCAAGAACAGGGACTGCTGGTAAACTGACTTGGAGCTGGCTTCCCCTGCTCTCAGTGCACGTCTGCGTGGGTGTTTAGGATGGCAAAGAGGGGGAGGGCATGTGGTGAGGTACAGGGCCAGGTTTCCAAGTGGGGCTCCCTCTTTCCACTTCTTCCCTTTCTCTCTTCGCTCTTCATTTTCTCTTTAACTACCACTGTCATTTCCAGCACTGAGGGGAAGGAGAGGTTTTACACACTGTTGGGATTCCACAAAGACCACTAAAGAGGATGTTCCCGAGTATTTATCACTCACACCAGAAAGAGGGCATACACACCAGTAACAAGATACTACAAGTAGCAGAAAATTGCCCCTTGAGAGCATCATCTCACTATTATAAGCCTGTAAGGACTTCTCATCAGATTACTCTTTTTGATTTGTTTTATTCTTTGACAAAAGTAGATTATATCATTAAATCTTAACGATTTGCAGGTCTTTGGAAATATGCCTATTGCTTATCCTCATATGTGTACTGCATGTTTACTAAATGTATTTTAAAGTTCTCTTTTCTTATGAAGAACTTCATGGGGTTAACATCTGAAAATACTAGTGTTTTGGAGTATGTACTTCTACTTTAAAAACTTCTGATGAGTAATCTAAGAGAAACAAGAAAATGAAATTACTTGGTCTTTTATGAGTATACTAAAAGTTAAATGAGCCGATGTGTCCTTTTAGCTTTTTAACTAGGACACTATTTTTATAATTGGTGACAAATACCCTTAATAGTAACTGGTTGTGTCATTCACTGTCCCCTGCCTTTTATTCACTCCCAAACCACATTACATGTTCCTCAAAGTTCCTTATATTCCCAAAATTCCTTACAAGAATTTAAAAAGTATTTGTTGACTGAGTGGGTCAATGAGTAAATGAATGAATGTAAGACTGACCCCCATCTGACAAGTTTTTAGAATTTAGAGCCAGGAAAAAAACTTTTGCTTCTCTGAAAGAACTATGCTTCCTCCCTTTATTTATCTAAAAACATGTACTTTTCTTTTTTTGCTCCAGCTACAAGGAAACAGGACCAAACCTGAAATTCAAACATTGCGAAAATATCAGTCTCAGTGGTTAGCTTAGTCACATGTCCTTGGTCCCTTCCATGCTAGTTTTGTACTGAATTACATTAGTCTCATTATGTAAGCTGCCTCCGTTCTTCTCTGGAAATATACACTCTATTAATAAATTCAACACATACTTTTGTATTATATTTTATTGATTATGCTATTACAGTTGTCTCATTTCTCCCCCATCATTCCCCTCCACTCTGCACACCCCCTCCCACCCACATTCCCCCACTTTAGTTCATGTCCATGTGTCATAAGTTCTTTAGCTTCTACTTTTCCCACACTATTCTTGCCCTACCCCTATCTATTTTCTACCTACTGTCTATGCTACTTATTCTCTGTACCTTTTCCCCCTCTCTCCTCCTCCCACTCCCCTGTTGCTAACCTTACATGTGATCTCCATTTCTGTGTTCCAGCTCCTGGTCTAGTTGTCTGCTTAGTTGGCTTTTGTTTTTGGTGTGGTTGTTAATATCTGTGAGTTTGCTGTCTTTTTACTGTCATATTTTTTATCTTCTTTTTCTTAGATAAGTCCCTTTAACATTTCATATAATAAGGGCTTGGTAATGATGAACTCCTTTAACTTGACCTTATCTGAGAAGCACTTTATCTTCCCTTTCATTCTAAATGGCAGCTTCATTGGATAGAGCAATCTTGGATGTAGGTACTTGACTTTCATGACTTGGAATACTTCTTTCCAGCCCCTTCTTGCCTGTAAGGTCTCTTTTGAGAAATCAACTGACAGTCTGATGGGAACTCCTTTGTAGGTGACTGTGCCCTTATCCCTTGCTGCTTCTAGGATTCTCTCCTTCATTTGAATCTTGGCTAATGGAATTATGATGTGCCTTGGTGTGTTCCTCCTTGGGTCCAACTTCTTTGGGACTCTCTGAGCTTCCTGAACTTCCTGGAAGTCTATTTCCTTTGCCAGATTGGGGAAGTTCTCCTTTATTATTTATTTGTCCAAATAAGTTTTCCACTTGTTGCTCTTCTTCTTCCCCTTCTGGTACCCCTATAATTTGAATGTTGGGACATTTAAAGATGTCCTGGAGATCCCTAAGCCTCTCCTCATTTTTTTGAATTCTTGTTTCTTCCTTCTTTTGTGTTTGGTTGTTTGTTTTTTCCTTCTGGTCCACTCCATTGATTTGAGTCCCAGTTTTCCTCCCATCACTATTGGTTCCCTGTGCATTTTTCTTCATTTCACTTATTGTAGCCTTCATTTGTTCATCTAATTTGCAACCAAAATCAACCAGTTCTGTGAGCTTCCTAATCACCAGTGCTTCAAGCTGCGCATCTGATAGATTGGCTATCTCTTGGTTGCTTGGATGAATTAGCTCTGGGGCTTTGATCTGTTCTCCCGTTTAAGCCATTTTTTGTTTTGGGAGGGGGGTTGTTTTGTTTTTCTGTTTTTTTTTGTTTGTTTGTTTGTTTTGTTTTGTTTTTTTTGTCTGGTCGTGGCTGTTACGTAGTGAGGGGCGGAGCCTTAGATGTTCACCAGGGCTGGGCAACCCAGTCACTGGGTCATGATGCTGGATGTGGGGGCGGGGTCTGAGAGGGAATAATGGCACTTGCTCCACTCTCTCTCAGATTCCAGTCCCCTCTGCTGCTGTCCCCAAGCAGTTCTTCTGGTGCTGATTTCCATGTAGGTAGGCTTGTGTACATTCTAGGACCCTGTGGGTCTCTCTAATGAACTCTCCTGTGAGGCTGGGATTCTCTCCTGGCACCTCAACCCCCAGAAGTGTTTTCAATGGGTGGTTTTAAGCTTTATTTGCAGGCGCTAGGGCCCTGCATTACGCAGTCTGTCTTGCTGCCCATTTTCGCCTGGTTTATCTGTGCGCAAATGTGTGACCGTGGTCAGCCACCTTCTGCACCTTGCTTGGTGTGCTTGTTGCCTCCCTGCACCCAGTAACTGCCATCTATGTGCCTGGGGTGTTCCAACTGCCGCCTGCGTGTCCAGGGCCACTAGCCACTGCTTTTTCCTGCTGTGACCCCTCTCCACCAGCTGCTGACTCCACCCCTCTTACCAGTCTGGGTGAATCATTGTCGGACTTCTATACAATTCAATTTTCTATCTGTTCTGGTTGGGGGGGGGGGTTGGTTCTATATTTTTGTTGTCCTTAATCTTGGTTGTGAGAGGAGACAGTGTGTCCACCTACACCTCCATCTTGGCTGGAAGTCTCAACACATACTTTTGATGAAAGAGGTTTTATAGAGAAACAATGAGCAGTTATCAGGCAATTCTGTTTTAAGCCCACCCAGCATTGGGGAGAAGCCCTTCCTTCTGTGGGACACCCAGAAGAAGCTGCTTATCAGCATTGTTACTAACTCCAGAATTTGGCAAACAGCTTAGGAAAAAATAACATTTTGCACTGCACTTTTACATATGAGAAGTACCATTGTAATTCTTTGCTTATCCTTCCCTACTCCAAGGTCATTTGGAAAAAATGAAATGCACTCACCAGTAAGGGCAAGGAGGCCCAGAAGCAGCCACAGCACAGACATACTGATGATCCTACTGTCAGGGTCCTAAAGTGATTTTAAAATACAAATTAGCTCAAAGTTGTAAAAATATCAGTTGTCATCATAACAATATATAATGTTTCTATGGAAATATACTTAAAAAAAGAGAGAGAGAGCAAGTTTCCCTATGTCTGAACTAAGAAAATTAATGATTTGAATCATAATGAAAAAAGCAAAAGCTGGATGTGTTCTCCATCCATCCAATTAGCTTAAAATGGCAAGACTCCTGGTTGGCTAGGGACTCTAATTGTTTTAAGAAGCCAAGATGGCCCTGGACAGGTGGCTTTGTTGGTTAGAGCGCTGTTATCCCGATATGCCAAGGTTGCAGGTTTGAGCCCCAGTCAGGGCACATACAGGAGTCAACCAATGAATTCATAAATAAGTGGAGCAACAAATCGATGTTCCTCTCTCTCTCATCGATAAATTTCTTAAAAATTTTAAAAAAGGAAACCAAGATACTTTGGCTCTCAACACTGAGAAACATACTGACCTGACTCTAGATCCTGAAAAGCAAGTTTCTAACCCAATAGCTTCTTTGTTATCAAAAAATAATACAAGGAGAAAACTGTGTCCATGTTTCTCTTAATTTGGGTTCTTCCTTCAGGTTAGAGGAAAGATTATGTTTTCCTAAGTGTCTTGAAACACATTCTTTGCTTTGGTTGTTGGAAGGAGTTGGAAGACACTGCCCACTGGTCTAAACCCCCAGCCTGAGAGCTTAGACCCCCTTGGCAACCTCAAGCCGTGTTCCCCATTCTTCTTCTGTTGAACTCCCAGGCAGGAAAAAACCTGGACCAGAGCCCAGGGTGGGGAGATGGAGAGGCAGGCTACTTCCACCAGCAAATTCAAATCCCCATGAAAGTGTGTCATGGCAGGGGTCCAGGAATGAACTCATAAGGTACTCACTCTAGGGGAGAACTGATACTGGTCACCATCAAGCACTTGCTCTCACACTTGCTCTCATGCACTCTCTTTCTTCCCAACCATTCCTGTAATCATCTTCTATTTGCCCAAAGAGCCCTGGTTCCCCCACTAGCTAGCAAACAAACGCACAAATGCCACTGAGCATAGTTTGCAGTTGACCCCAGGGAACACTGGAGGGACAGGCCATATGCCCCCAAATCCTCCACCACCCAGCAGCTCCTCCCACTGCAGGGTGTTCCCATCACCTCCCTTAGTTGGCTAAGCCTGGCTACCTATCATTTTTAATTATAACTATCATTATAGGTAGGACTGTGCATTTAAATACAGCATTCATCACTTTCATAATGCTCTTCTCATCTCTTGTTTCAAAGTTGTTCTTATGGGTGGTTCTTTCCAAACCCAGAAATAGATTACATCTCAAGACAATAAAGAGTTTTTGAGGTGAGTCCTAGGCTTATTCGGGGATTACTTCAGAAGTCTAACCACTGTTTGTACACCTGAAACTAATATATATTGAATTTTAACTATAATTGAAAAATTCTTAAATTAAAAACAAAAACAAAAAAAGGTGAAGAAGAGGTAGTAAGGAAGACATTTGAGTGAAGTGTTCTTACAGCGAGGGGGCGCATGCCCTCAGACACAGCCATTTTGTCTTCCTTCCCCAACACATGGAGATGGTCCACCTGATTTCCCTCAGGTGAGCAGTAATAGTCATGCTGAGTCTCAACACGAAAAATATACAGGAACTTGAAATGTTAGCTGGTTCTGCAGGAACTCTAAGATTCAGCCACACAACTGGAATCATTTATTTAGCACCCACAGAGGTCCCAGCACTGAATGAGAGAAAGACACTCAGTCCCAGGAAAGAGAATGGAAAAGGAGCCACTTATGCAAGCAAAAGCCTAGAGAAAGTTCATCTTTAAGAGGCTTCTCCCTGGCTTTATGGAGAGGACCCTGCAGGAAAAAAGGACTGCTTGTATCCAGATGCTAAACCCAGGGCATTTTGCTGCTTTTCTGTGGGAACAAAAAAACTTACTCTTGGAAACCCAAGTGGAAGAATGGGACATGAAAGCTACCTCATTCTCCAAGCATAAATAAATATCTGTGGAGCAAGCACTTGAATGAAATGAGTCTAGGTAAATACATAACTATTAAAAAACATAGAATTCCTTTCTGTCATGTTTTCTAGTTACAACAGGAAAAAGCAAGAAGCAACAATGGACATAAACACTGCATGTTGATACAAGCCAAGCTCCATAACACTCTACAGGTGCCTAGAAGTATTCTGTGGTAGAAGAGGTTGCCAGGGCATTGCTGGAGTGTGCTCAGGGAGAGTCCATCAGTTACCTATGACTAATCCATTAATACCCCCATGGCTCCCAGCACTTATTAAGATGTCTGGCCAAGACAGCACAGGGCTCATGATGCCCACCCAGAACAATGTCTATGGTGTCATCCATCCTCTCCCTTCCTGGAGAGCAAAAGCGTGACAAACAGCATGCCAGTGTCAACAAGCTGGAAAAGTAGGCCTGCTGGGCACCCTGGAAACTGGAAACTTGCATCTCCCACCGGCACAATTCAAGTTCACCTCTCTCCACCTTGTACTTTGCAATTTCTATAGAATTGCAATCACTTAGATTCATAAGACATAATAGACTATTTCTTCCTCCTTTAAATAATTGTTTTTGGAAAAAGTGAAAATAAAGGTCTTCGGTTTTTTGCAGTTCCCTCACCAAAAAACTCTCATTCTTTTTCTGTGACTACTCTTCCAGATCTTTGCCATAAACCTTGATCCATAGCCACCCTGGTCCTTAGTGTCCTCAAGGCAGCCTGGAATGTGTATTGTGTTAACACCCTGTGATGCTGGGAGACAAAGGTGGCTGTGTCCCATTACAGCCCCCATTCGATCCTGGAAGAATTGAGAGCTGCTGTACACACCCACATTAGGCATGGCCTTTTGCTCTGTGTTGTATTTGTCACCCTGATTTTGTCACTACCTTGTCTTGTTGCTTGCTCACTTGTGGACCAATAGGCCTTTCCATCATGTCTTAGTCCTATACCCTCTTCCTGTCCCATCCTTTCCTTCCCTCCTCACACACACACAACACCCCAGCTCATCACCTCACAGGTGGCTATGCACCAAGAGGCCTTAAATTAAAATAATAGCAATGACAGTCACAAATATAAAATGTTTCTGCCACTAAGATCATATACCCCTGAGAAAAATTTAACTTTTTAGAGTAATATATAAGCTCCTTTTAAACTCACTTTTTGCAAAGTTGCATTTTTACATGGTGAAAAATGCAGCTCTGTGAAAACATATTTACTGAATTTGGATTGTTTACAATGATTATTAGCCCAGGAGAGCTCAGAGGATTGATTGTGCGTCTTCACACTCTGCAGGCAAATCCTTTTCCTTGTGCAGAGAGATCTAGAAGGGAGAGTCTTCCATCTGGGTAGCCCCTGGGCCTGCTTTTCTCACTTTGCCATTTGGAATTCCCAGAGTTGAGAAAACTAGGAAGGCTTCTCTCCTGGTGCTGAGGACTCTCCCAGGAATATCCCATTCTGAACAAAGATTAAATCACAGAGACCATGACCTCTCTATTCCATCCAGGACTGGTGAAGTTCATCTGTCTTTTTACTCTATCAAGCTTAATCTGTTAGACATGTTGGCCTTAGTTCTTTTGCAGCTTCCAGAAAAAAACAGGACTCTGTTATTGAACCACCACTTAAGGTTTATGGGGTTAAGGTAACATTGGCAGCAGTGAGCATAAGGGAGGAGAAGAGATTACCATCTGGCAAAATACAAACACCTCTGTTCTTTGGCTTTGAATTAACAAAAAGACATCCATTTGGCTTGTACAGCTTCTGTTAAATGTATACGTTTCTGTTCTCCTGTTCTTTGTTTTGCAAATGTTCACAAATCCAAAAGTATATACGTACATTAAAATAAATTAAAATTTGTCTACATATTTTAAATGAACAGGAAAAAATTATTCTAGTATGTACATAATCATTTATAACTTGAGTTTTCCTTGCCAGTTCCTTTAGTTGTATCTGATTTCTACTTCTCTTGTTTCCTGAACAGCAAAGACACAGTAATTATCAATCAATCACCATAGACAGGACTTTTCACCCTAGATAAGCCTGAGCACCAATTTCACAGCTCTGTTTACACTCACCTGTCTTCCCTTAGCTCTTGTCCTCAGAGGCAGGCAGGCCACCAACACTTATATACAGTCCCTGTCCTGCTTTGTCTTTTTAAAAGTGTTGACTTCATCCTATTATGAAAAGATTTATTGCTAAGTCTTACAAATTATAGTAATGATCATAATAATTACAAATACTTTGAACTTATATAAGGTCTTTTATTCAAGAATGTTCTGGCATTTTGCAAACATTAACCAATTAGTTTCTTACCACACCTCAAAGGGCAGATCCTAATTGTAGGTTCACTTTGATACTTCCAGGACCAACAGTTTCTGGGGATGGGTTACATAGGAAGAAAAGAAAGGAAGGAAGGAAGAAAGAAGGAGAGGGAAGAAAAAAAGAAAAAGGAAAGGAAAGGAAAGGAGAACTTGGAGTGTCAGAAACTCTTGTTTTTGATCTGTATTTTAGGCAAGTAGAGCCACACCTGAGGCTGGATGAGGCTATTTTATGTACACCCGGTACCCAGAGCTTGTTCTTAAATGTCTGCTTCAATAAATACTTCAGCAGGATTTATATGAAGTTTCCAGGAAGGACTCTGCCTCAGCTTTCCCAGGGATGAGTGTCACAACTAAAACGGAGCCGGTTTTTCACCACTCCCTGCACTCCCAGCTCTACTGAACTGAATTTTCCCCAAACACTCCTCCTTCACTTGCTCTCTGCCTTCCACAGGCTATTCCCTTGGGCTGAAACGTCCTTAGGGACAGGGACTGTGTCTCATTTGTCTTTATAATCCCAGCATCTAACACTCTGCCTGACACATGCTAGATGCACAGTAAAACCCATGACTAAATGACTTTTTAAATAATGTCTCCCCTACCCCTTTCCCAGCCACAGCTAGAACATCAGCTCTGAACAGTGACCTTGGCTGTGCATTTATGACCAAGTTCTCAGTCTGGCATGTTGTGAGCACTCAGTAAATAATATGTTGAATCAGTTAATGCATGACAAATTTCTACAACCTCACCCAGGAGGATTCAGATTTGTTTCCAAGTGCGGGGTCCCAGGGTAGGGTCCAATTCCTCATGTTCCATGCTGCCCTCTAGCTATTTCTATCCCAGCACCTATGACATGTATGTGTGCATTTTAAGTCTGAAAACAACTTGAGAACAAGGACTGAGTCTTTTTCCTGTTTCCCTTAATGGGCACATAAGAGGTATTCAATAAATATTTATGGAATTTATTTATTTATTTATTTATTTATATTTATGACTTTAGGAAGTCATTGACTTCACATCACAGCTCAGACTTTGGGGAATAGGAATTTGTTATTCTCTACCTATGGCTGAGATGCTGAGGCCACAGAAGGCAAGGCACTATGAGCAGATACAGACCTGGACTCCCAGGCAGTTCCCAAACTTTAAATTTAGGATGAAGGTAATCTCCTCTCTGTTACGGGCAGAGTTGAGACAAAACATAGAGAAATAATGTACCCCAGTACAAGCCATGGAATATTTTCTCTATTTTGTCCAGTAAGGTCTAGCACACACAAATGGCAACTAAAATTTATTACAGCATGGAAGAATTTGGGTATGCTCTGGCCCCATCTGCAAACATGCCACATCACGAGTGTTGATCTAACCCTGCCCTGAGGGCTCACACAAGTATCTTGGAAGGTTCTCCCTGACCAGCTGCCAGCATGTGTCCTGGGCAACAGCTCCACAGAAATGATGCCTAACTGGGCCCTGTGGCTTGTTCAGTTGTTAGCCAGACCCCATATGGACAACCTTCATTAAAAAGACCTGGTGTATATCCATTGGGGGAGTGGGGAAGATATTGAAAAGATAGCTGCTGCCCTTGGACTTTAGTGTGCTAAATAAGAACAGCTCGTAATATCCCACGCCCAGAG
Source organism: Anoura caudifer (assembly GCA_004027475.1). NCBI lineage: Eukaryota > Metazoa > Chordata > Mammalia > Chiroptera > Phyllostomidae > Anoura > Anoura caudifer. The sequence continues at coordinate 79,311 of PVKU01001714.1, read as the reverse complement.
CCAAGTGGACAGTGAATGCCCCCTACAATTCTGACACCAGGTCCAGTGTGGTTCACACCAAGCACTTCTGCAAGTTTTAGGACAGCTGGGTGTCCTACAATTTAACTCAATTATGACACTATCTACCTGGAGATAACATCAGTTCCCATAGATTGAGGGCTCAATCCTACAAGATTGCTTCCTCCTTCAGATGACAATCACAAGACCAGATGTGTCACCTGTGCTTCTGACCAACTGGCTATAAATCTGAGATTTCAAAGACCCCCTACTTGATGTTGATTAATTTGCTAGAGCAGCTCACAGAACTCAGAGAAACATTTTACTTACTAGATTAACTAGTAAATTAATCACCATGGCATCACCACAAACACATGAGTAATGCACTGTGCTATGACATCACTAGGCAATAGGAATTTTTCACCTCCATCATAATCTAATGGCAGCACCAACATATCTGCGGTCCGTCATTGACCAAAATGTTGTTATGTGGCTGATGACTATACTTAGTTTTTCTTTTGGTGAAACAAGAGAAAAACATAAAACAAAATCTTCTTCCTACTTAACTCACTGGAATGGGCTCAACTGTTTTCAGTTAGGAGTCTTTGGAAGTATTGGGAGTTATACTTTTAGTTATCTCAGTTCTAGGATGTGCTACTAGCATTCAGTGCCCCCTTGAGAAATGTTGTTGACTTTGCTCAGTAGGAACTTCAGCTGTGCTAGTCTTTTGAATTCTGTACTATTGTACATGTTGAAGCCTAGGAGTGTTCCTGTTGGCATTTTATAAGGGTTGACTGGATGGGGCAGATGCTGTGGTATGCTATCGTAATGTTTTCTGGGAAAAACCTTGACAGCTCTTCTTGCCCTCCCCTGAGGCTGGTCCTAGACACAGGTTTGGGGTACAGTGCCACAGCACATACCTAGTGGATACTGGGCACTCACTTGGTGAGCAGGCTCAAGAAGGCTTTCCTGTTTCCATATCCAGGAAAGATCTTGTTCATGTTTTTCCAAGAACAAAGGAAGAAACTTACCTGATCTGATGTGCCCCTATTGAACCTTTATATTCATTTGAAGAGTCCCCACAGTCACATAAACCTTATCACCATTCTTCACCACAGCTTAGTTGAAAGGCCAGGACAAATAAAGTATATGCAATTTCTTTTCGTACATCAAACACAGAATTTATGAAATTTTGCTATCTTCATATTGAATGATGTCATCCTCAGAAACAAAAGTCTATGCATAGTCAGGTATTCTCATTGCAGAAGACCACACCTTCCAGTTTTCATTAAGGTCAATGAAGGAAAGCTATGAAAAAGGTGCCATGTCTAAATATACTGCTGGTTGCTGCAAAGGCAATTCAGAATTGTCTGCTTTTCTTGTGAGTGATTGATGGAAGAAGAGAAGAAGATTGATCACTGTCATTCATGAGAAGCTCTGAGTTCAGAGGAAGTTGACTTGTCTTAATAGTCAAAGCCCAGTTCATTGAGAGGTTCTATCCTGTTTGTGTTTTTTTCTGGGAAAGCATCCTCTATTTTGCATTCCTACTTTTTATATTTGGCTACGCACATTCCTAAATTGTGAAATACCCTTGTGCATTAAGAGCAATGATTTAATACCAATTTATAAATGTGAGTACTTATATAAATTTAGACATGTAAACACCTGTCTTTCACTGGCTTTCCTCATAACTAATAAACCTCCAACACAGCCCTGACCAGTATGGCTCAGCTGGTTGGGCATCCTTCTACAAAGCAAAAGGCCACAGGTTTGGTCCCTGATCAGGCCACATACGAGAGGAAACCAATTGATGGTTTTTTTTTCTCACATCGATGTTTCTCTTCCTCTCTTTCTCCCTCCCTTATCCTCTTTCTAAAAATAAATAAATACTTTTTTTAAATCTCCAAGAAAAATAATTTTCAATTTTTAAGAAACTTAAATTACATGAAACTGCTTTTGCCTGAAAGCTTTGGAGAGATCATCTATGAATGAAGGTAGTTCTTTAATTTGTTTCCTATTTCTTCCAGTTTACATGAAGAAAAAGAATGATTGGGCCCATGCTGGTGTGGCTCAGTTGGTTTGGAGCATTGTCCTGTAACAGAACAACATGAGTTCAATTCCCATTCAGGACACATACCTAGGTTGTGGGTTCAATCCCCATTCCAGGCATGTACAAACCCTGGTCCAGGTGTGTATGGGAAGCAACCAATCAATGTTTCTCTCTTGTATCAATGTTTCTTTCTCTCCCTTCCTCTCTCCCTTTCCCTCTCTCTAAAAGCAATGAAAAATATCCTTGGGTGAAGGCAAAAAAAAATGATTGGGCATTTGAAATATGAACCTAATTTGTATATTTTGCAATTATATTCATATTATGCCTTTTCTCCAATAAGTGTGAAATAAAACAATGACCCTATGTAACCACAAAAATACAATACAGAACAAGGCAAATAATAAATGCCTAGGCTGGCTATGGAGAAAGGGAATTTCAGGAAGCTAGTAACAACCTTATTCCTTCCAAAATACTATTTCTTTTTTCTTTTTGACTTCCACTATCATTTATTTTTCCTAGAATCTAGATACAATTAACTGTAGCAAGACAGTACGCAATACTATTTAAGCCTCATTTTAAGTTCTTTAAACTATCTCAGCATTTGTAAACATGAAATCACATTTCAGTAAACATAGAAACTAAAATTTGACATAACAAATTACTTCTATTTATCCGTTAGGTAAATTTTACTTAGTATCCACAATGCACCAAACAATGGGCTATGCTAAGAATAAAAAGTTGATAAGACACAGCCTCTGCCCTCAAGAAGCTCACTTCTGGGTAGTGAATGGGTATTTGCTGACATTTTCCTGATTTCTGTTGGGCTTGGGGAGTGCATTGCTGGCTGCCCCAGAGCCAACATCAAACCTTTCATGTATAGAGCATAAAACACCATAGACTCAAACACCCAGCCAGCAATACCCTTATGAGGTAATGCTAAGTTCTTTATTGTCCACAGGCATAGAAGCATGAGACCAATAAAACTCTTATCCAGGAAGTAATAAAACTGCTAGATGCTGTGACTCAGGCAGTTTGTCTAAAATATCCCAAATGTGGGAATCTGCCCAAGGGATCACCCAGTCACACCTCACAGTTGTGGATACTTCCCAGGGTACAAAGCATTTTCTTTTGTGCTATTGTGACACTCGTGTGACATATAGGGAAAGCATAATCATTACCCATATTTTACAGATGTGGAAACTGTGATACTCAATAATGAAATTACTTATCTAGGTGACCAGATCTGCAAGGGGGTCAATGGTCCAGTAAGGTAGACATTTTGCCTTCAATTTTATATGTTTAAAAATATTTAATGGGAAAATGATAGTCTTGTCAACAAATAGTATGGGAAAACTAAATAACCACATGCAGAAAGATACAAATGGGATCACCATCTTATATCACTTACCAAAATAAACAAAAATGGATTAAAGACCTAAAAGTAAGTTCTGATACAGTAAGATTCCTAGAAGAAACCATAGGAAGGAAGCTTCTTGACATTGGTCTTGGCAATGATTTTTTTTATATGACACCAAAAGCATGAGCTTCAAAAGAAAAAATATCAAGTGGGACTATATCAAACTAAAAAGTTTCTGCACAGCAAAAGAAACAACCAATAAGTGAAAAGGCATCCTATGAAACTGCAGAAAATATTTGCAAACCATATATCTAATAAGGAGTTAATATCCAAAATATGTAAAGAACTCATATACCTCAATAACAACAACAAAACTCCAAATAAATTGATTCTAAAAAAATGGGTAAAGGGTCCTGGCCAGCATGACTCAGTTTGTTGGGTGTGGTCCTGCAAACTAAAAGATCAAGGGTTTGACTCCAGGTCAGGTCACATGCCTGGGTTGCAGTTTTGGTCCCCAGGTGGGGCACATGCAAGAGGCAATCAATTTGATGTTTCCCTCCTTCTTTTACTCCCTCCCTCCTCCTCCCTCTAAAATCAATAAAAGAAAAAAAAATTGCCCTGGTTGGTATGGCCCAGTGGGCTGAGTGGTGGCTGGCCTGAAAACCAAAAGGTCAGGGGTTCAACTGCCAGTCAGGACATATGCCTGCCTTGCAGGCTGCATCCTTAGTTGGGGGAGTGCAAGATGCAACCATGGATGTTTCTCTAGCATATAGATGTTTCTCTCCCTCTCTTTCTCCCTCCATTCCCCTCTCTCTAAAAATAAATTAATAAATAATCTTTAAAATATTTTTATTTGTCTTTTATCCACCTTGAATTTATTTTTGTGTATGGTATAAGTAGGTGATTGAGTTTCATTTTTTGCATGTAGCAGTCCAGATCTCCCAACAACATTTGTTGAAGAGGCTATTTTTACTCCATTTTATGCTTCTGCCCCTTTGTCAAATATTAATTGACCATAGAGACTTGGGTTTATTTCTGGGCTCTCTAGTCTGTTCCATTGGTCTATGTATCTGTTCTTATGCCAGTACCAGACTGTTTCAATAACAGTGGCCTTGTAATACAGTTTGATATCAGGTATTGTGATCCTTCCTGCCTTGTTCTTCTTTCTCAAAATTACTGCAGCTATTCAGGGTCATTTATGGTTCCATATAAATTTTTGAAATGTTTGTTCTATATCTATGAAATATGTCATTGGTTTAATAAGGATTGTGTTGAATCTACAAATTCATTTCGGTAGTATGGACATTTTAATGATGTAATTCTTCCAATCCATGAACATGGTACATGCTTCCATTTATTTGTGTCTTCCTTAATTTCTTTCTTCAGTGTTGCGTTGTTTTCTGAGTATAGGTCTTTTACCTCCTTGGTTAGGTACTTTATTGTTTTGTTACTATATCAAATGGGATGTTTTTCCTGGTTTCTGCTTCTGATATTTCATTGTTGGTGTAGAAAAATGCCTTTGATTTCTGAGTGTTGACTTTGTATCCTGCTGTTTTGCCAAATTCACTTATTATGTCAAGTAGTTTTTTGCTGGAAGCAACCTAAGTGTCCACTAGTAAATGAATGGATCAAAAAACTATGGTACATTTACACAATGGAATACTACGCAGCAGAAAGAAAGAAGGAGTTCCTACCCTTTGTGACAGCATGGATGGAACTGGAGTGCATTATGCTAAGTGAAATAAGCCAGGTGATGAGGGGCAAAGCGTATGATCTCACCTTTAAGTGGAACCTAATCAATGAAACAAAGAAGCAGCAAAATTTAACCAGAGACATTGAAATTAAGAACAATCTGATAGTAACCAGAGGGGAAGTGGGAGGAGATAATGGGGGAAAGGGAGAAAGTGTTTTCAGGAACTATAAAGGACACATGGACAAGACCAAGGGGGGTGGAATCAGGACAGGGAAATGGGGAATCAGGACAAGGTTGGGGGGAGTGGTCTGGGGGAGTGGTGGTGGGGAAATGCAGACAACTGTACTTGAACAACAATAAAACAATTTTTAAAAAGATCTGAGCCTTGGCTGGTGTAGCTCAGTGGATTGAGCGTGGGCCTGTGAACCAAGGGATCGCGGTTCGATTCACAGTCAGGGCACATGCCTGGGTTGTGGGCCAGTTCCCGACAAGGGATGCTCAACAGGCAACCATACATTGATATTTCTCTCTCTCTCTCTCCCTCTTTCCTTCCCTTCCCCTCTAAGATAAATAAATAAAATGTTTAAAAAAAAAAAAGATCTGAGACATGATTTTGGCAAATGATGCTCGACAGCCAACAGGGAACCTGCAACAATGGTTCTTAACCTTGGCCTCATGTGTCAGTTTCCTCTTGCTGCAGTAAAAAATGACCACAAACTTGGTGGCCTAAAACAACACAAGTACTATTGCCTTACATTTCTGGAGGCCAGAAGTCTGAAATGGGGCTCATTGGGTAGCAAGGGTACTGTTCTTCTGGAGGCTCTTAGAGAATCCAATTCCTTGCCTTTTCCAGCTTCTAGAGGCCACCTCCTTCTGTGGCTCATGCCCTTTCCTCCATTTTCAAAAGCACCGGTGGCTGGTGGAGGCACATCATGTCACTCTGATGTGTCTCCCTCTCACATTAAAGACCCTTGTGATTTCAATGGGCCCGCCAGCATGATCTAAGCTAGTCTACCTATTTTGAAGTCAGTTGATTAGCAACCTTAATTCCACCTACTGCTGGATTCGTTTCTGCTGGGTAGCATACATGCAGAAAACAGGTAACAGTTTCCAGGATTAAGACATGGACCATTCCAAGGCCATTATTCTGCCTGCCTCACCTGGGAAGCTTCAAAAACTACTGACACCTGGGCCCTCCCTGCAGAGATTTTCAATGACCACATTCATGGTTTACTGCAATCTTCACTTAACACTGTGGACACCCAAGGTTCCCCAGATCTCCATCTGTGAGAGTAGAAGGGGAATGAGTGACAACACAAACACTACAGATGGCGACTGTGCTGTGTGGTCATAGATCACCTCTAGTGGACACATGAGTGTGAGGGTTGGGCAAAGAGACCGGTTAACTGGACCTCACAGACTTACACCGACAGTGCAGGGCAGTGACCAATAGTCTGTCACTGGAAAGCAACCAAACCTTGAATGCAGCTATACACTGTGTGTGTGGGTCCTAGTAACATAATATTAAGTAAGAAATTAAGCTACAAATTTCCTTTGGGGAAATAATATTAATGTGAAAAAAAATCTTCTTTCAAAAGCAAGAGAATGGAGGACTTTGCTATAGGAAAGATGGAGTAGATACATTTCTTCCTATTCTTCCTCTAAGTATAACAAAAACCTTGGACCTTATATATTGCAAAAATATAAGAAAACTAAAAGGTAGAGAGAGGAAGGCAGACTGCTCAGGACCTGAAGAATGATATGGCAAGAGTTCCCTGGGTTTTTTTTATTTGGTTGGTTTTGTTTTTTTGCTTCTTATGTGCCAGACTTGAAGCTGAAGAAGCCAGCAACCTAGAAACACTTATAGGCCCAGACAAACTCACTCCCCCAATCGCACTGGCCCCCCAAAAGCAACCCTCAGCAAAAGCCTGTTCTGTCTAACCCAAGGAACAAGAAAGAGACAGACTAGCAAGACAGACAACCTTCAGACAATCACTGCTTGACTCTGGACAATCACCATAGAAAAAAACTGTGGCCTCACTCCCATCAGCAGAGAGAGGCTGAATGGGGAGCATAGATTTCCACCCTTGCCAGGCTGTAACAAGGTGCCCAATTCATCCCCAAGGTGTGGTGTCAGAGAGGGACCTGGGACTTTCATCCAAATGGGGCTAACAAGTTTCCTGCCCTCACCATGGTGTCATCAGGGACTTACCGCCACCTGGCAGTAATGAGCACCATCTTTCTAATAAAAGTGACTCAGGAGGAGTGGGTAATCAGGACTTCAACCACCACCCAGCTGTAATGAGGCTACTCCTACCTTAGTGTCAGAGGAGCAGAACAGGGCACTCTTACATTTCCCAGCCAGGAGGATGTCAGGAGAGGCCTGATGGGGAACAAGTCTCCCACCTCTGCACAGTAGTACTTTGTAGCCCCTCCTCCTCAGTGTCTCTGGACATGGAGTGGGGAGTCTGGACTTTCATCCCCACCCAGCAGTAACCACATGGCACCTCCCCTTCCCTTGTTGCAGCTGTGTCAGAGAAGCCAGCTAAACCAAAAGACTCATAACATAACGCCTCAAATATCTAGGTTTTACCTGAAAACCACTCATCATACCAAGAACCAGTAAGATCACCAACTGAATGACAAAATACAACCAATATATGCTAATATTCAGATGACAGTGGTATTAGATTTATCGGACAAAGATTTCTAAATTACAAAAACACTTGAAACAAATGAAAAAAATAACATCAGCAAATAAATAAAAAGTCTCAGCAAAAGAAAAAAGATATAAAGAACCAAATAGAAATTTTGGAATGGAACAATTGCACATTCATTTCCACAAGTCTAATGGATTCCATAATAATTTATTAATTTGGAGATAACAATATATAACTGCCAAATGGTGCATCTTGGCCTAAGTGAAAGTTCACTCACTCAGTGGATAGGAGGCCCCAGCCAGTCTTAACCAGGCACCTTTTGACACTGAGACTAAGCAGTTATTACTCAAGGGAGTACCTACGAACTATAGGGCTTCCTTATTCCCTTTGATTAGTCAAATGGCCACTACTATGGAAAGAGGCCCTACCATGCTTGGAACTATTGATTGCTTATGAGGAGTACCTGAGAATCAGGTCTTTGCTCTCCAGGGCAACAAATCCTACAAGATAAACCCTCATTTCAGAATTTCCAGGGTCATGCTGTAGCTGATATTGATGACTCTAATAGCCTGGACTTCCCCAACGATCTGATTCAGGTAGTAACTCCCAGGAGCTCCATGCTCTTCTATAGAGGTATACAGTACATCCAATCTTCTCCATTCCTGAATGAAAATCCCCAAGGTTGGGACACACTGCTCCATTCCCTGATCTGAGGCAAAGGCAACTTAACTTCCTTAGCCTTGTTAGAGACACATCTTACTCCTGGGATCCCAGCCACCACTTAAGGACAAACACCTTTATACAACCATGGTGGGCCATTGTTTTCCACACAATAAGCAACACTTTGTGGCTTTGACTGATGCTAGTTCCCACATCATGGTACTCCCCAGAGATCCCACTAAATTTAAGTGAGGAACTCCATCTTCTCTTTATATTTTTGGTCTCTTGTCAAATATTAGCTGACTGTATGTGTGGGTTTATCTCTAGGCTCCCTATTCAGTTCCATTGATGTATCAGTCTAGATGCATGTGTCTATTTTTGTGCCAGTACCATACCGCTTTAATTACTATAGATTTTAGTATAATTTGAAATAAGGAAGTGTTATGCCTCTGCCTTTGTTCTTCTTAGAATTGCTTTGGCTGTTGAGGGCCTTTATGGTCCTATATAAAATTTATTGTTGTTTTTTCTATTTCTTTGAAATATGCCATTGGAATTTTGATAGGATGGCATTAAATCTGTCATGGCTTTGGGTAATAAAGACATTTTAACAATATTACTTCTTCCAATCCATGAACAAAGGGTATCTTTTCATTTGTTTGTGTCTTTTAAAATTTCTTTCATCAAAGTCTTGTGGTTTTCATTGTACAAATCTTTCACTTTCATAGTTAAATTTATTCCTAAATATTGTTTCTGATGCTATTGCAAATGAGATTTTCTTTTATTTCTCTTTCAGATATTTAGTTGTTAGTGTATAGCACATAACTAATTTCTGTATGCTTATATTTTATACCCAGCATTTTTACTGATCATTGTATAGTTTTCACAGTTTTTTGTTTGACTCTTTAGGATTTTCTTTGTAAGACATCATATGATCTATAAATAATGATAATTTTATTCCTTACTTCTCAAATGGATGCCTTTTATTACTTTGTTTTGTCTAATTGCTCTGTCTAGGACTTCCAGGGTTATGTTGAATAAGAATGGTGAGAGTGGAAACTTTTGTTCCTGACATTGTAGGAAAAGCTTTCCATGTTTCACCATTCAGCCTCATATTCTGTGTGGGCCTTTATTATGGTGAGGTATGTTCCTCCTATACATGATTTGTTGAGAATTTTTATCTTAAAAGAATGTTGTATTTTGTCAAATGCTCTTGCTGCATTTATTGAGATTATGATATTATTTTTATCTTTCATTCCATTAATGTGGTGTAACACATTGATTGATTTGCATTTATTAAACTATACTTCAATGCCAGGGAAAAATCCCAGTTAGTCATTGTGTATAATCCTTTTAACATGTTGAGGAATCAGATTCCTTAATATTTTGTTGAATTTTTGTTCTATATTTTTCAGGGGTATTACTCTACAATTTTCTTGGTAGAAAATTAGTCTACAGTTTTTCTTTGGTAGTGTCCTTATCTGGCTATGGTATCAAGGTAATGGTAGTCTCATAAAAATGAGTTTAGAAGTGTTCCCTTCTCTGACTTTTTTGGAAGAGTTTGAGGATTGGCCTTAATTCTTCTTTAAACTTTTGGTAGAATTCACCAGTGAAACTGTCTTATCCTAGGCTTTTCTATGTTGGAAGGGTTTTGATTACTGACTCAATCTCCTTACTCATTATTGATCTGTTTAGATTTTCTGTTTCTCCTAATTGTCTTTGTAGGTTGTATGTTTCTAAGGATTTATTAATTTCTTATAGGTTATCTAATTTGTTGGCATATAAGTGTTCAGAACTGTCTCTTACAATCCTATGTATTTTGGAAGTATTATTTGTAATGTCTGTTCTTCAATTTCTGATTTTCTTTCTCTTTTTTCCATAGTCTAGCTAAACATGCCAATTTTATCTTTTCAAGAAACAAGCTCTTAGTTGTATTGACCTTTTCTAATACTTTTCTTTTCTCTATTTCATTTATTTCCCATCTGATCTTTATTTCCTTCCTTCTAATACCATGGAGCTTAGTTTGTCATTCTTTTTCTAGTTCCTTGAGGCATAAAGTTAGGTTGTTTGAGATGAATTTTCTTTACATATGCATTTATTGCTGTAAAATTCTCTCTTAAAACTGCAACACCCCATGGATTTTGGTGTGTTGAGTTTTCATTTTCTTCTGTTTTGAAAGATTTTTTAAGTATATTTTATTGATTATGCTATTACAGTTTTCCCAGTTCTCCTCCTCTATCCCATCTCCTCCCTTCACCCCCCAACCCTCCATCATCCTCCACTTAGTTCATGTCCATGGGTTGTACATATAAGTTCTTTGAGTCCTCTGTTTCCTATACCATGTTTGACCTCTCCCCATTTATTTCATGCCTGCCAATTATGCTTCTTCCCTGTATCTTCCCCCCCATTCCTCCCTTCACCCTCCCCACTGAGAACTCTCCATGTGATGTCCATTTCTCTGATTCTGTTCCTGTTCTCATTGTTTGCTTAGTTTTTGTTTTTGTTGTCTTTCTTTTCTTTTTTTAGGTTCATTTGTTGATAGTTGTGAGTTTGTTGTCATTTTACTGTTCATATTTTTTATCTTCTTTTTCTTAGGGAAGTCCCTTTAACATTTCATATGATAATGGCTTTGTAATGATGAACTCCTTTAACTTGACCTTATCTGGGAAGCACTTTATCTGCCCTTCCATTCTAAATGAAAGCTTTGCTGAGAAGAGTACTCTTGGATGGAGGTCCTTGCCTTTCATGATTTTAAATGCTTTTTTCCAGCCTCTTCTTGCCTGCAAGGGTTCTTTAGAGAAATCAGCTGATAGTCTTACGGGCACTCCTTTGTAGGTAACTCTCCTTTCCTCTTGCTGCTTTTAGTGATGTGCCTTGGTGTGTTCTTTCTTGGGTCCAACTTCTTTCAGACTCTCTGGGTTTCCTGGACTTCCTGGAAGTCTATTTCCTTTGCCAAACTGGGGAAATTTTCCTACATTATTTGTTCAAATAAGTTTGCAATTTCTTATTGTTGCTCTTCTCCTTCTGGCACCCCTATAATTCAGATATTGGAATGTTTCAGGTTGTCCTAGAGAATCCTCAGCCTCTCTTCATTTTTTTGGATTCTTGTTTCTTTGTTCTGATCCAGTTGGATGTTTATTTCTTTCTTTTGTTCCAAATCATTGATTTGAGTCCTGGTTTCCTTCCTGTCACTGTTGGTTCCCTGAATATTTTGCTTTATTTCATTTTGGGTAGCTTTCATTTGTTCTTTCATTTTTCAACCAATCTCAATCAGTGCTGTGAGTGCTTTGATTACCAGGGCTTTAAATTCTCCATCAGATAAGTTGTCTATCTCCTCATTACTTAGCTCTCTTTCCAGAGTTTTGCTCTGTTCTTTCATTTGGGCCCTAGTTCTTTGTCTTAGGGCACCTGTTAAGTTGTAAGGGGCAGGGTCTTAGGTATTCACCAGGGTAGGGCAACTCTCCTTGCTGCGCTGTGGTGCTGCCTGTGGGGGAAGGGCCAGAGAGGGAACAATGCAGTTCCCCTGCTCGGCTCTAGCCCCACTTTCCAATGAACTCTTGTGTGAGACTGGGAGTTTCTCCCACTGTGGCAACCACCATAGTCCACAGTCAACTCTGAGTCTGTTTCCCCTTAAGTCAGCCCCACCCACACAGTCTGCCACCTCACCGCAAGTTCTCTCTATCCACTGCCTTACTGGCCTGGTTGTTCTGTTTGACTGTTTCCTTAATTCCTTGGTCTTTGGAGTTCCATGCAGTTTGATTTTTCTAGCACTTCTGGTTGTTTATTGATTTTAGATTGGTGTTATCCTTTTGGTTGTGCAAGGAAACAAAGGGTTTCTACCTACACTTCCATCTTCATTGGAACTTGAGAGATTTTGTTTTGACTGATTTCTTCTTTAACCCATGTAATGTTCAGAAGTGTGTTTAGTTTTCACCTGTTTGTAAATATTCTGGCTTTTCTCTTGTTTTTGATTTCTAGTTTTATAACATTATGGTTGGAAAAGATACTTGGTATGATTTCAATCTTTTAAATTTGCTAAAACTTCCTTTGCAGCCTGTCATATAGCTATCCTGGAGAATATTCCTTGTGCCCTTGAGAAGAAAGTATATTAAGTTTTGTGATGAAATGCTCTGGAAGTGTCCTGTAGGTCTATTTGGTCTAATGTATGAGGTGAGGCCCCCCAAAATGAAATTTACTTTTATAAAAATTTGTGTACTCTTACATGTTTAAACTTCAGTCACCTTCAAAGTACTCTCCATTTGATGTACTACACCTATCAAGACATTTTTCCACTGCCTAAAACAGTTTTTGAACTTGTCAATTTTGAAGCCTGTTAGTGCTTCTGCTGTTTTTTGTTTCATCTCTTCCACATAGGCAAAACGTTTCCCTTTGAGGATCTTTCATTGGGAAAACAAAAAAAGTTGCTTGGGGTGAGACTGGGTGAATAGACAGGGTGAGGCACAGGAATCATGTCATTTTTTGTTAAAAACTGCTGAACACTCAGTGCGGTGTGGGCAGGTGTGCTTGTAAATCACCCATCAGGAAATGGGTAAATGTGTTGGAAGAGTCTTCAAAAAAAATTCACTGAAGCTGAACACAGCCCCTCACAACAATGCCAGCTGGTACACTGATACAGATGGATTCCTAGAACACTCACCTGTTGGGGAAAGCCTGTACTACAAGGGGTTCCCCCTCCAAAAGATAACTCCAGTGTTTTGGGGTCCCCATCATATTATTTAAGAACAATGTTTTCTTGTTGGTTTTTTGTTTGTTTTTGTTTTTTTATTTCTAGATCTATTCATTGCTGAAAGTGAGGTATTAAAATCACTATCATTGCCCTGACCAGTGTGGTTCAGTTAGGTTTCATCCCCTAAAATGAAAGGCCATCAGTTAGATTCCACTTAGAGCACGTGCCTAGATTGTGAGTTTGGTCCCTGGTCAGCCACATGAGAGGCAATTGGTCATTGTTTCTTTCTCACACCAATGTTTCTCTCCCCCTCTTTCTCTCTCCCTTCCCCTCTCTCTAAAAAAATTAAATAAAATAAATAAAATTGCTACTATTATTGTAATGTTGTATATTTATCCCTTTGGGTCTGTTAATATTTACTTAATATAGTTCCAAAATTGGGTGCATTTATATTTAAGATCTTCTTGATGAATTGACCCCTTTATCATTACATAACATTTTCTTTATCTTTTGTTACCTCATGTAGCTTAAAGAGTATTTTTGTATAAGTATAGCTACCCTTGCCTTTTTGTTGTTGGCAGTGTTTCCACTTACATAAAATAGCTTTTTCCGTCCCTTCACTTTGAGCCAATGTGTGTCTTTAAATCTGAAATGAGTCTATAGTGGTGAGTATATAGTTGGTTCTTATTTTTATCCATTCAGCAACTCTATGTCTTTTGATTGGTGAATTCAATTCATTTACAGTTAGATTAAGTATTAATGTATAAGGACTTATTAATGCTATCTAATTGATTTATGGCCATTTTGTAGTTCCATTGTATCTTTTTTCTTTTTTCTGCCTACCTTTGTGAACTAGTGGTTCCACGGTGGTATGCTCTGCTTCTCCTTTCTTTATCTTTTGTAAATTTTTGTTTGGTTTTTGCTTCGTGGTTACCATGAGGCTTCCATAAAATGTTTTATAGGTAAAGCAGTCTATTTTAAGCTGATAACAACTTAATTTCAGTCACATCCAAAAGCTTCACACTTATACCCCTCCCTTTTACATTTCTGATGTCATAATTTACCTCTTTATGTTGTATACTCATTAACAAATTATAGTAGCCACAGTAATTTTTAGTAGTCTTTTTCCTTTAAACTTTATACTATAGGTAACCGGTTAACACACCATCCTATCACAGAATTGGTTTTCTAATCTAAACCTGACTTTTTGTCTTCTTTTATCGTACTTTACTTTTGACACCATGAAATGTCTTCTAAAAGCACATGTTTTATCATTGGTAAAGGCAACAGTGTTCATTACATAATGAGGAGAGTTTGTATTTAGGAATTGTAGTCCCTGTGAATGAGTGCTCCCAAATTGCGCTTGGTATGAACTAAACTTAAATGTGTTCAAACACTGCTCTATAGCTTTCTGAGAATGAAAGCAGGATGAGAGTGATCATTAGTAGCAGATTCTTCTGGGTGTATTTTCTTCATAAACCCAAGCAATTTCCTGATTTCAAGTAATTTATTTATTTCTTTTTTGCCATTTTTTATTGTTTTTCAAGTACAGCTGTCTCAATTTCGCCCCACCACTCCCCCTGCCCCACCCATCCCCACCTCCCACCCTCAATCCTACCACCCTTTGGCTTTGTGCATGTTTATATATGTTCCTTGATGACCATTCCCCTTTTTTCCCCATTACCCCCTCCCACCTCCCCTTTGGTACTGTCAGTATGTTCTTTATTTCAATGTCTCTGGTTATATTTTGCTTGCTTGTTTTATTGATTAGATTCCACTTATAGGTGAGATCATATGGTATTTATCTTTCACTGCCTGACTTACTTCATTTAGGATAATGCTCTCCTAAATGTTCCAACCATGCTGTCATGAAGGATAGGAGTTCCTTCTTTCTTTATGCTGTGTAGTATTCCATTATGCAAACATGCCATAGTTTTTTGATCCACTCATTTATTGATGAGCACTTAGGTTGCTTCCATCACTTGGCTATTGTAAATTGTGCTGCTATGAACATTGGGGTACATAGGTTCTTTTGAATTGTTGTTTCAGGAACTTTTAGGGTATAGCCCAGCAGTGGAATTGCCAGGTCAAAAGGCAGTTCCATTTTTAGTTTTGTGAAGAAATTCCATACTGTTTTCCACAGTGGCTGCACCAGTCTGCATTCCCACCAACAGTGTACTATGATTCTCTTTTCTCCACAACCCCATTGGCACTTGTTGTTTGTTAATTTGTTTGTGATGGCCATTCTGACTGGTATGAGGTGATATCCCATTGTGGTTTTAATTTGCATCCCTCTGATGGCTAGTGGTGCTGAGCATCCTTTCATATGTCTCTGGACCCTCTGTGTGTTCTCCTGGGAGAAGTGTCTGTTCAGGTCCTTCGCCCATTTTGTAATTGGATTGTTTGTCTTCCTGGAGTGGAGTCATGTGAATTATTTATACACTTTGAAGGCCAAACCCCTGTCCAAGGTATCATTGGCAAATATATTTTCCCAAATGGTTGGTTCCTTTTTCATTTTGCTGATGTTTTGTTTAGCCATGCAGAAGCTTTTTATATTTATGAAATCCCATTTGTTTATTCTTCCTTTGTGTCCCTTGCTCTAGAGGACATATTGGTGAAAATATTTCTGTGTGGAATATCTCAGATTTTCCTGCCTATGTTCTCCTCTAGGACTATTATGGTGTCATGACTTATATTTAAGTCTTTTATCCATCTTGAGTTTATTTTTATGTATGGTGTAATTTGGTAGTCCTCTTTCTTTCTTTCTTTTTTTTGGGGGGGCATGTAGCTGTCCAGATCTCCCAACATCATTTGTTGAAGAGGCTATTTTTACTCCATTTCATGCTCCTGACCACTTTGTCAAATATTAATTGACCATAAAGAGTTAGTTTTATTTCTGGGATCTCTCTCTCTCTTTTTTTAGATTTATTTATCTTTAGAGAAAGGTGAAGGGAAGGAGAAAGAGAGGGAGAGAATCATCAAGGTGTGGTGGCCTTTTGCATGCCCTCTACTGAGGACCAGGCCCACAACCCAGGCATGTGCCCTGATGGGCTCTCTCTTCTATTCCATTGATCTATGGGTCTGTTCTTATGCCAGTACCAAACTGTTTTGATTACTGTGGGCTTGTAATATAGTTTGATGCCAGGTATTGTGATCCCTCCAACTTTTTCTTTCTCAAAATTGCTGCAGCTATTCAGGGTCATTTATGGTTCCATATAAATTTTTGAAATGTTTTTTCTATATCTGTGAAAGACATCATTGACATTTTAATAGGGATTGCACTGAATCTATAAATTGCTTTGGGTAGTATTGACATTTTGATGATGTTAATTCTTCCAATTCATGAACATGGTATCTGCTTCCATTTATTTGTATCTTCCTTAGTTTCTTTCTTCACTGTTGTGCAGTTTTCTGAGTACAGGTCTTTTACCTCCTTGGTTAGGTTTATTCCTAGGTACTTTATTTGTCTTGTTGCTTTACCAAATGGCATTTTTTTCCTGATTTCTGTTCCTGATTTTTCATGTTGGTTTACAAAAATGCCTTTGACTTCTGAATATTGATGTTGTATCCACCCTTTTGCCAAATTCATTTATTAGGTCAAGTAGTTTTTTGGTGGAGTCTATAAGGTTTTCTATTTATGCTATCATGTCACTGGCAAACAATGACAGTTTTGCTTCCCCCTTTCCAATTTGGATGCCTTTTATTTCTTTTTCTTATCTGATTGCTATGGCTAGGACTTCCAATACTATGTTGAACAGAAGTGGTGAAAGCAGACACCCTTGTCTTGTTCCTGATCGTAAAGGGAAAGCTTTTAGTTTTTGCTCATTGAGTATGATGTTAGCTATAGGTTTCTCATATGTGGCCTTTATTACGTTGAGGTATGCTCCCTCTATTCCCACTTCGCTGATTGTTTTTATCATAAACAGATGCTGTACCTTATCAAATTTTTTTTCTGCATCTATTGATATGATCATGTGATTTTTGTCTTTGCTTTTGTTAATGTGAAGTATTACATTTATTGATTTACAAATATTGTATCATCCTTGTATCCCTGGGATGAATGCCAATTGATCATAGAGTATGGTCTTTCTTTTCTTCTTTTTTTTTTTCCCTTCCCCAGCCTCCTGTCTCCAGCCTCCCGTCTCCATCCACCCTTCTCAAGCCTCCCATCTCCAACCTCCCAGCCCCTGATGACTGGACTCCTACCTCCCAACTCCTGCCGCCCAGCTCAAAACTCCCGGTTCTGGCGGCCCCGCTTCCACCTACCAGCTACCCCTCGCCAACTCTCACAGTCCAGCTCCCGTCGCTCAGTTCCCACCTCCCAGCTCCCGCAGCCTGGCTCCCACCTCTTGGCACACAGGTCTCTGCTCCCACCTCTCAGCCCCAGCCACCTGGCTCCTACCTCCCCGATCCCGAGCACCAGATCAAACCTCACACCTTGCACCGCCTGGATCCTTTCTCCTGGCTCCTACAGCCCCGCTGGTGTTGCCCAGCTCCTAACCACCCAGATCCCGGGGCTGGGCTCAAACCTCGTAGCTCCTCCCACCCGCCTCCCACCGCCAGGTTCCAACTGCTTGGCTCCCACCGCCGGGCTCCATATACTTGAGATTTCTTTGATTAGTACTAGTGTGGTACATCATTTTTCATTCCTTTACTTGTAACTTAATAAGTAGTTATATTTAAAGTGTGTCTCTTTTAACAACATACAAATGAATTTGTTTTTTTAAATAAATATATTCTGAAAATGTTTGTCTTTTAATTGGTGTTCTTGGGCTATTTACATATAAAATAATACTGATATAGTTACAGACATATCTGCCATGATTGTAATTATTTTCTATTTGTTGTGCTCATTCTTTTTCTCTCTCCCTCTTCTGCCTTTTAAATTTTTTTCTTGAGCATTTTATATTTCATTTCTCTCCTCTAATAGCACATCTACTATAATTCTTTTAGAATATTAAATGGTTGCCTTAAAGTTTACAACCAACTGCAACTGGTTTGAAGCAATCTAATTTTACTTCTGAATAACACTGTTGTAATACAAATAACTTATATAAGGGTATTTCTCATTTCTCCCTCCAACTTCTTGTGACATTGCTGTTATTTATTTCATTTATTCACTTTAGTAACATTGTTAGTCTTTTCACTTTAATGATATTTTTATAGATCAGTTAAGAATAAGAAAAATTAAAAAATTATTTTACCTGCACTTATCCTCCCCTGAGAGTTTTTTCTCTTCACGCAGAGTTGAGATTCTTGCCTATGTCATTTTTCTTCTCCTGAACAACATCTTGTAACATATCCTCCAGTACATGTCAGTTCTCTCAGCTTCCCACACAGTGTGAGGTAAGCTCTATTCCTTTGCTGGAGTTGAATTTCATCAGTTTTTGTTTGTCTGAGAAAGTAGTTATTTCTTATTCACTTTGGACGATAATTTTACTGGTCATAGAATTTAAAGTTGGCTGGCTTTTCTTTTGACACTTTAATTTTAAAATCTTACTCCATTCTTTTCTTGCTTGTATGGTTTCTAAAGAAGCTTAAATAATTCTTTCAAAAAATCCTCACCCAAGGATGTGTTTATTGATTTTAGAGAGAGAGGAAGGGAGACAGACAGACAGAGAGAGAAACATCGATGTGAGAGGGAAACATTGATCGGTTGCCTTCTGTACACGCCCTGACCGCAACCAGGTATCAACGGAACCTGCAAGCTACATATGTGTTCTGACCAGGAATTGAACCCACAACGTTTTGGTGCACAGGATGGTGCTCCAACCAACTAAGCCACCCAGCCAGGGCAATAATTCTTAAATTCTTTGTTCTTTTGTAAGAAAGGTTTTCTCCCTTCTGGCTTCTTTCAATATTATCTCATTTTTAAATTGATATGTTTCCCAGAAATATTTATGTTTCTATAATTCTTACTTAAATATCCCAAGTGTCCAGGATATTTTTGTTTATATACCTTACATCATATTCAATAGGAGGTAAGCCCTATTTTTATCCCCATCTTATAGACATTCGAAGAGCCATGGAGAGTTAGGAGGTGATTTGGCAGTGTTACTTCAGATCCAGTGCTCTGACTGCTGTGCCACTGGATCCCAGCAGCAGCGTCACGTTTCTAACAACTTAGTCTGGTACCAGCAAATGCTGGACGACCAGTCTCATCACGTCGAGCTGGGTTCTTTCATTGCACTGACTTCTTATCTTCAGGTTCCAACTTTGAGAAGGATCTCTGGATCTTCCTTGAAGCAAATAAAAAATCAGTTCTGAGCAGGGCATAGTTACCCTCAATACCATTTTAATATTGTATAGGTTACATATCTAAAAACAAAAATAATATACATTTTCTTGTTATCCACTATAACAAAATTCTAATTGAAACTACTACTTTGTTAATAGATACAATGTTTCTCCAATACACTAAGACAAAACATTTTCCATTTAAATTATATCCAGGTATAATTTCCTCAATGAAAAAGGGTGGCAGAACTTACACAATAGAAATATTACTTCTTATGTATGCCTATAATTAATTACCCCATATCCTTACTGTTTGATTAGAAAATGAAAAAAAATAACATGAAACCCAACAAGTTTTCTAAAGAGATTCATCAGTAATGTATAATTATCATTTGTTAAATTTTCCTATGATTAATGTGAATTCATTGTTATAACATTTGGATGGCCACATGGGGTCATTCTCAAAGCTGGACTCTAGTTCCGATTTGGATAACAGATGTTCTATGCTCCCAGGGGTTCTCAGACTTCGGAGAGCTTATTTGAAATGTTTCTCTGTGGAAATGATGTCTTTTTCCCTATTAGGTACAAAAGCAGATTCTTTCTTCCTTAATAATTTTCACTAATTATTATGGTAGCATTTTTATGCATCTTATTTATGGGTTCACTCTAACCAAGTTCATGCTTGAGTTACCCTGACTCTTCTAAGTTTTTAAATTACAGTTGACCTCCCATATTACATTAGTTTCAGGTGTACTACCCAATGATTAGACATTTACATAACCTGCAAAGTGATCACCCCAATAAATCTAGTACTCCTCTGATACCATATATAGTTGTTATAATATTATTGGCTATAGTCTATCTGCTGTACTTTACGTCTCTGAGTAACTACCAATTTGTACTTCTAAATCCCTTTACCTTTTTCACCCATCCCTCACACCACTCTCCCATCTGGCAACTGCCAAAATGTTATCTGTATCTATGAGTTTGTTTCTGTTCTGTTGTTGTTTATTCTGTTTTTTAGATTCCACACAAAAGTGAAATCATCTGGCATTTGTCTTCCTCTGACTTCTTTCATTTGGCACAATACCCTCTAGGTCCACCCATACTGTAGCAGATGTCAAGATTTCATTCATTTTTATAGATGAATTATCTTCCATTGTATATATGTACCACTTCTTTATCTATTCATCTATTGATGGATACTTAGGTGGCTTCCATATCTTGGCTATTGTAAATAATACTGCAATAAACATATGAATGTATGTCTTTTTGGTTGAGTGTTTCAGGTTACTTCAGATAAATATCCAGATGAAGAATTGCTGAGTCCTTCATTGCCTCTTGTTATAGCCATTGTCTTAAAATCTATTTTGTCTGTTATAAGTATTGCTACCCCAGGTTTTTCATTTTGTTTTGTTTTACCCTGACTCTTAATCAATGCTCCCTTGCAAACAAGTAAAAAGGAGGGGGCATCCAGGACATACTACTACTTCTCCCCAGCCCTTGTGCATTATTATTGCATATAGTTATTTTACTTTGACAAATTTGTTGAAGTTTGGATATTTATTTTAAAAACTGAGAAAGTTGAAAAGGGCTTATAAGAACCACCTTAAGGAGAGTCTCACAGGCCAGAGATGGAAAAAATTTGAATATCAAAATGAATTATGATTGCAATTGGTTTAAATACACTGAATATATTTAAAAAGAGAGAGATTTGGTCCAATTTGTTAAGTGGCAGAATAAGGGCCACAGCTGGGCAATCCAGCTGCAGTGCTCAGGCGCCTAATCACTGTACTGCCTCTCGGTTACACTGACATAAATGACTGATCAATGCCCTCAGGGAATCTTGATTTTGAATTTCAGGCTACTCAGGGGAGATATTCTGGGGCAGGTTTTTCCTTGGCCCCCAGCCAGAGTACCCCCAGGCCAGAGTCTTCTAGTTGACCCCAGGGTTGGGGGGGGGGGTGCCTGCAGCCCTGCAAAGGACATCCTCGACTTGCCTCAGGTAAACTTAGATTGCATTGTCCCTATCCTTATCCTTTCAGAATTCAAGCCCTTCCCAGCCCTTGCCTCCATCTGGTTCTCCTGAATGGGCTTTGACAACTGGATGCCTGGCTGGGAGCTCCGCTTCTCAGGTTCAGAGAAAGGCAGAACTCTCCCCTTGGATCCCAATCCTGGGCTGCCACCTTCAGCTCAACACTGGTTAGCTCCACTGACCCATAGGAAGATTCCTCCCCAGAGGTGGGAGGGGGCATAGAGCTGACGTGCCAGAAGGGCAAGCCCCAGGGCCTAATTTCAGGTCCCATATAGTTATTATGCAAAATCAGTGCTCATAAGGACATAAACTTTTCACTCCATGGATAGAAAAGGGATACATACAAAACCTAGCAAGCTCAGGGGAGCTCAGTGTTCAGGGCCTACAGATTCTGACATCAAAAGTAGCCACTGGGAATGGTCTGAACATAAAAATTCCTAACTAAAAT
The DNA here is from genome assembly GCA_004027475.1 of Anoura caudifer. Lineage (NCBI taxonomy): Eukaryota > Metazoa > Chordata > Mammalia > Chiroptera > Phyllostomidae > Anoura > Anoura caudifer. The sequence continues at coordinate 57,490 of PVKU01001714.1, read as the reverse complement.
TAGATTATGGTGGGTGGTCACGTTCTAGGCCTGTAGCCTCCTTGACAGAGATCAATCTTTACCTTTAGTGAGACTGTCTATTGTCTTTTTGCATCAAGATAACATACCTTTGAAATGTCAGTCATCTTCTTTTCCAGATGCCTCAGGGCACACACATTGCACCGGAGCACAAGAACTCCTCATTGTTATATTGTTCCCTGAATACCATCTCTATGGGCTGTAAATGTTAATTGTTAGCTATTCTATACCCACCATTGTGAAAGAAGTATGTGTCTCTGCACTTTGCTCTTTATTCAATATCAGAGATTTCCTACTTTGCTTTCTCCATTCTCTTCAATCTACCATCCATGAATTTCATGTAACCCCCTTTACATGTCCTCCTTTGATTTAAATGTATAGAATAAGCTATAAAATAGCAATTCTCAAGAGCATTTTCTCAAATTACTGATATTTTGCTTCTTGGCAAATGTCATCAGTTTAGCTAAAATTAACTCGTAAAAATAGTTGAATGTTTTATGTTGACATTTAAATGATGCAGTCTGCAGGATTCCAAAGGAGCCCACCCAGAACCCCTGGGGGCCTACATTGGTGCTAGATACCAACAGGGGCTCATTTTGCCCTACTAGGTCCCTGCTTTGTACTGGGTAAGCTTGAGTAAGTTTTTCTTGAAATTCTGGACCTCCCTGTTTTAAGAAAAGGAGGCCCTGACTTCATCTGAGCTCTTTTTAAAAATCTTCAAGGAGGCACTAAAGGTTAAGGGTTGAAATAATCGAGGCTAAGGATGAGTGTTGAAAGAGCTCAGGAACCAGAGAAAAAAAAGGGTGACTGGTTTTTAATTTTGGTGTTTCAATTGGAATTGCTTTCTTGAGAATCTAAAAGAAAACTTTTTGCTAAATAAATGAGAGGTTGAACTCATCAGTTCTGAAGATAAGGGGCATTTACTTCCTCTTGCTTGAATTTCAGGTATTCTTAGGTGACTAAGGATCTATGCGGAGGTGTCACAGGGTATCCCTCAATAAGAACAGGACGCCATAGGGAATTCCTACACAAATGTAATTAAATAATTGACTCATCCATGAACACACACACGTAAAGGCTGGTTACCTAGTGTTGATAGGGGACCTAAGAGCTAGAAAATTTGTTTAAGGTAAATAGTTATAAGCCTAGTAAGTAATGCATATGTTAAAGCTTTTGTTTCAGAAACTGCAGATAAGGCCCATCCTGGCTCCTGGGAAAACAGCTGACCTCCTGGGGCGCTGCTAAAGATTACCATCTGGGGATAAGTAAAGGCATCTGAGCCATTGTGTTTCAGGGACCACCGTCCCTGCAAACAGCTAACTGCCCAGGACTAGAATGTTGTAGTTTCTTTGACCTAATCCTCCCTGAATTTCAAACCTCCTCATCCACGTTGTTTATTCCCTGTTAAAAAAACATTGACCTGGAAAGAAAAGATAAGATGTTTCTTCTAGAGCATGAACCTGCCATCTTCTCAGATTGCCAGCCATCTGAATAAAGTGCCCATAAAGATCCAATCTCTGTCTCTGCTGACTGGGTTTGGCAGTAACAGGAAGCATAAGCCCTGGTGCCTTTTCCGGTTTCATGATCACAAGTAAAATACTTTGGTTATAAAATATCTGTAAATGGGCTACTAATTAACACTAAAAGTCTCAGAGGAGTAATATAATTTCTTTTTTATTATTTATTATATTTTAATTTTTTAAATTTAATCTTTATTTTACTTTTTTTCTCATTACAGTCACAATTGGGTTCTAAATTTTTAAGTAATGGCCTAGCTTCTACATGTGTTATTAAAATCAGATCAACTGGATCCCATTCACTGTAACCCCTAGAAAAAAACTACCCAAAGAATCTCTAGACAAAGTATTATCTAAACCTCCTACTGTGGGACACCTTAATCATAAACTTTCTTTCTTTTTATAAATAAAACCAAAGGAAATGTTTTAGGACTTCTTAACTCAAAAGCATAGAGATTTTCATAGACCTATAGGATATTATGATCAGCAATTAGACTTTGTAACCAGAGTACTTCGCCCTGTATGGGAGCCTACAGCCATGTTATGCCAACAACCAGAAGAAATAGTTATGGACTTTCCTTTATTTCTGTTCCTCATTCTGTTGAATCACAACTGAACTTGGATCACATTAAACACTCTGTCAGTAAACAGCCTTCTTAGGAAGTACTCTTGTTTTCTGTGCCTTATATTACTTTAACTTGATATAAGGGTCTTAACCCAGAAACTTTGCTACCTTTGCAGAATAAAGACATCCACAACTGTGTTTTGCTTACTATCCACCTTTTTATTTCCAGAATCCACAGGAAGTCCTTGATAATGTTGACTTAATTTGGTTTAGAAACGAACCTTCTATGAAAGATGAACAGAGACAGTACTGAATTGGATATTACTTCCATGATACACATAATTGAAGATTCATATTTGGCTAAATAATATCTTCCCAATAAGCTGCATTAATAGCTCTAACTTGAGCTTTTTACTTGGCCGAAGCTCAAATAGTCAATATTTACACCAATAGTTACACGCCTTTGTACACGTGCAGCTAACAACTTTAGAATATTGTGGTAGCCGTGAGACTTTTAACTTCCTCAGGGCAGTCCATAAAAAAATTAAAAATAGGTTGCAGAACTATTAGATGTCATACAGTCACCAAAACAATTGGTAATAATCAAAATTCCAGGACATTTTAAAGCTGCAACCATGGAAACAAAAGAAAATAATTTAGCTGATGCTGCAGCTAGACAAGCAGCAAAAAGCAGCCAAATTATCCAGATTAAAAAATGTTTCTTCTCCCTACTAAACTAATACAAGACTTTCTTTTACAGTCCTAAGGGATAGCTGCAAAAGAAGAAAAAAAGGTATGGCAACAAAAATAAGGGAAAACTTCAACCCAGGCAAACAGATATGGTTTGGACCTAATCAGAAAGCAATTTTACTTGTAGGAGCTTAATCCTCTGTACTTCAACATTTACATGAGCTAACGCATTGGGATCCTGAAAAGATGACTTCACAGAGTGAACAATATTACTGGAAACCTTCCACTATTGTAGCTCATAAAGTGTATAGCAGATATTCTATCCAAAATATAACTCCAGAAAAGTATTTCACGGGTTCCAACAACATTTCCCACCTCCTGTAGGTCAATTTGAGGTATGGGAATGAGATTTATCCAAATGCCACTATTTCAAAAATACAAATATGTATTAGTCATGATTTGTATCTTTTCTGACTGCCTTAAAGCATTCCCTTGCAGGAGAGCAACAGCCTTAATAGTTGGGAAAAAAAAATTCATTTAGGGGATTTCCTCTGAGTTGCATAATGACAAAGGTGAGGCAGGAGATTGTCAGGAAGGAGGAAACTCTGGAGGTGCCCCAGGGCTAAGATAAAAGACTTTGATACTGGACAGAGACCCTGTTCTAAGGCTAGTTGATCCCAATTTCTGGAAAAGTGCTGAGTCATGGTGAATCATGACTGCACCTGCGCAGAAGACGCTACCCAACCCCTGCTTCATTATAATAGTATTATAATAAATTAACTTTGCAAGCCCCTTCTCTGGTGGCCAACCAAGGAATATCATGGGAAACCACATGCTCCCCTTCTCCGACCTCCCTTCTTCAACCTCCGGTCTCCAACCACCCTTCTCCAGCCTCCCTTCTCCGGCCACCCTTTTCCAAACCGTGGGTCTCCGACTGTCTGGTGCCTGACAAACGCTTCCCATTTTGAGTCCCTGTCATCAGGTTTTTTTCAGTACTACCTTCTCCAGAAAGAGCCACTATATTACTTAGGATTACCAGTGGGAAATAGTGTGTTGAAACCGGAGAGGTATTTATTTCAGGCTCTGGGTAATCCAGGGGTTTCTGCAGGGCTGGCCTCCACCTCTGGCCTTGGACAACCAGGAAGGGCGTCCTCCTGGGCGCAGTCCCACAGCACCGCCGCCTCCACTGCCGCCCAGATGACCTTCACGCCTGGGTTCGGAGCCTCCCCACGGCCACCTCCCATCGAAATAGATGCCTTAGCCAGCCCGGGGGACGCCTTCTCACCTTGGGTATTTATCAGCGCGGGCTGTCATACAAAATACCAACTCAGACCGAGACCTGCTTCAACGGAAATGTGTTTCTCACAGTTCTGGCGCTGGGCATCTGAGGTCAGGGTGTCAGCAGGGCCGGTTCCTCCTGGGGCTTCCCCGCCCCACCCCGGGACCTGCAGGTGGCCTTTTCTCTCCTTATAAGGACATCAGTTCTATTGGATTAAGATCCCACCTTATGACTTCATGTAACCTTAATTACCTCCCTGAAGTCCCTTTTTCCCAACAAGTTACATTAGGGATTAGGGTTTCAGCCTATGGATTTGGGGGGACATAGCACCTTGCTCACTATCAAGTGCAAGCCCCCACGGGGGCTCATCCTCCTGGCAGAGATGAGGATACGTGCCTGGCATCTAGCCTCCAAGTATCCCAGGAAAGCAGATTTTCCGGCTTCCACTTTGGAAAAGCAACACAATATAGAGAATTGTCACCCTGTGAGGAAGGTGATTAAAATATTAAGCAGCCGCAAATGACAAATGTTTACTCCAGCAGGCAGGCAGCTCAATGCCGACCACAGTTCCCAGCAGCGTTCTAAACCTTTTATCCGTTTCTATCAGCTGTTCCAGATCCCGCCCTCTTCGGAGGCAGTGGCCTCCTGGCCCCATGGGCCGCTGCCCCAGGGGGGTCCCTTACACAGACCACAATGTGACTGACCACAGTGATGCTACCGGGCAGTCCCGTGGCCAATTTTGCCAGTTTCTAGACCCAGAGCCCTGGAGATCTGTGGTTTCATATGATAATATTTTTATGTTTGTATCCGGTTCAGGTGTGAGAACATGTTTACCTTGATTTTGAGATGGTTATGCATTTCAACTGTTTTTAAAAGATGTTTTCTGAAGAACAACAAGATGGCGGAAGTGGAGCAGAAGAAGCCGCGGACCTGCCGCAAGTTCACCTACCATGGCGTGGATCTCGATCAGCTGCTTGACATGTCCTATGAGCAGTTGATGCAGCTTCACAGTGCCAGGTAGCGGCGGCTGCAGCTGAACTGCAGCCTGCGAAGGAAGCAGCGCTCGCTGCTAAAGCGCCTGCGCAAGGCCAAGAAGGAAGCGCTGCCCTTGGAGAAGCCTCCAGTGGTGCAGACACACCTGCAGGACATGAGCATCCTGCCAGAGATGGTGGGCGGCATGGTGGGCGTGTACAATGGGAAGACCTTCAACCAGGTGGATATCAAGCCCCAGATGATTGGCCACTACCTGGGCGAGTTCTCCATCACCTATGAGCCAGTGAAGCATGGCTGGCCTGGCATTGGGGCCACCCACTCTTCCCGCTTCATTCTTCTCAAGTAACCAGTAAAAGCACAGACTTTTAAAAAAAAAAAAAGATGTTTTGTCCATTGTTGGTATGGTTTGGAGCACAAAAGGAAGTGGAGGGGGTGGGGAGGTGGCTTCTACATGAACCAGGTTTTCTGCCTTGACAAAAGCAAGGATGATGTTTACAACTCTATTCCAGTGAGCCACCGTTCAGCATTTATAGCAAAGTCATTTTTAAAAATTGAGACTGATTTGTCTCATAAAATATAAGATTAACTATATCAAAGTGGTATGATAAAAGAATAAAAGAGACTAGAAAGCCTAAAGACAGACCCAAGTATGTGAAATAATTTAGTATATAGCAGCAGCACGATTCTCCTTACTGAGCACTTTCTACCGGCAGGTGTTCAAAGGCAGAAGAGGCACTAACTGTCTTCCTTCCATTCCAGATAGAGGAAGGCATTTGTTTTGGTTGCTTGGGATGCTTTCCTTCCTTCCAGGTGCTAATTCTCCACAAATACTCAGTAATGGTTTGCTGTTTTTGTGAGTTTACATTTGGCAGGCATCTTGGACACCCTCCAGCAACAACTGGGTGGTGTGTGGCTGCAGGTGGCAGAGGGCTGATTTTGTCCCCTATGTATCATTCATTGTGCTCAGGAAGCTCCTATTTGTAAGCCTGAAATCCCTCTACCCATCATCAAACTAAGAATTTTCCCTCTGCTTTACAGTAGAGATAAAACTAAATAACAAAAACTAATGAATATATTATGCCAAGGTTTATGTATGCCTTTTTCAAGCAGATTAAGTTGCATGTGATGATTGTAAAGTTTCTGATTAAAAGTATCACCAGCAAACTGCATAATGACCCTTCTAAAGAACAAAAAGGGGTTTGTCCACAAGAGCTGCCCCAACTGGGCACTGGAGCAAGGGCCAGACCTCACCACTGCCCACTTTGAGGTGGTCATTTAGGTGCCAGCTACCATTTTGGGCCAGCTCTAGCAGGCAGGCTACCAGAATCTTGTGTAAAGGGTGCTCTGTCTCCAGCAGATGGCTGAGCCAGCATGGGTGTGGCCAGCTGTGGGTAACATTGCTCCAGACTGAAGAAAAAGAGGCAGGAAAAATGAAATCATGAAGAGCCTTAGGCTGGTCTATGGAATCCTGAAATTTTTTACCCCAGCGCTCATCAGGAGAAAAGAGAAGCCTACTCCAGAGGGTTTCCCCCGATGTGGGCAAGGAAAACGGTGTGGCAGTAGGCCCCAGTGCCACTGGAGGGTATAGAGGACTCTGGGAGTCGCCCCAAGTGAGAACCTGGGACAAACAACACAGCAAGGCTCTTCCCAGCCAGCTCCCTTGTCCAGCCCCTGCCCTGCTGCGGTAGGGGCTAGATGGGGCAGAGTCTGCATCCCCTTCTCCCCTCAGCTCCCACCAGAAGGAACTCTGGGGAGGCTGAACCCTTGGGGTTTGAGGAACTGAAGGCGGTTTCTGCAGGGTCCTCCACAGCTCCCTGACTCTGCCTCTGAGTGCATCGCCCACAGCAGAAGGCTGCCTCATTTGGAAGTGGTGCCCTTCAACCCCTCATCTCACCCTCACCACTGTCCAGGTACCGGCCTGAACTTAGATTCTGTTGGGGAAATGCATCCAGTGATTTATTAGCAGAGCCTCCTCCTCTCTCCCTGTGTGAAACAGGAGGCTAACTAAGTGCAGCTTGACTTTCCCATCATCCAGTTCCCTCCATTTCACAGCTTCCCCGTCCATCTCACAGGGTTGCTACGTGTGCCGTATTACATGGCATGATGCATGGGAAAGCACTGCACCATGCTGGGAACGTAGGAGAGCCACATTGCTGTTGTTATCATCATGGCAAAATGTCTCAACATTCCTTCTCTGTGGATGGTACGTTTCCCCACTATCTACACTTTTCCTTATTGTTTTCTTTCTTCTTCTTTTTTTTCTAATAACACATCTGGAGAGAGTGGAGATAAACACATGGTAATTTTTCATCTTTTAACCTGTCAACATTACTTATTACAGTATTTAAAAGACCAGCAATAGGGTGACAATTAGGTCACAGAGTGGCTTGGAGGTGAGACTTGAACTTAGTAAATCATGCTGAAGCAGATCATCCATCTGGGGGGAAAAAGTGTCAGTGGTCTCCTATACACAGAGGGCAGGGAGGCATCCACTTTCTCAAAGAATAGAAGGCATAAATCATGTTGCTTTCCTGAATGGTTTAGCAAAAGCTAACATAGCTCTTGATTTGCAGGGCTGTCCACTGGGGAGGAAGTAGACTGGTTTGCCTAAGAAACCCAGGGTCGACTGTCCATCCACTGCCCCCCCAAATTTGAATTTAGAAAGGTATATCAGGTACAAAAGGAGAGCTCAAATCTAGTGGCAAGGAAATGAGCAAGAACCTGAAATAAAGTTATTCTGAGGAAAGGAGAGTCAGGGTTCATGTTGCAAGCTCATAGCAGTGGCTTCATTGGTAGTGGAATTGATTTTGGAACAGTGTGTGGCTGACCTTAGAAGTGCCTCAAGACCCCACAAGTCTTTGCCAGTGGCTGTGTCTTTAGAGAGCAGTACCTAGGAGTGGAAAGGTGAGCTACAAGGGGCTGGACCAACAAGGACTTCCTTGGGTGGATGGACAGTAACTGCCTGGTGGAGTGAACAGGACTACTCTTCAACAGTGACACCTTGTGGCCAGCCAAGGAAACTGCAGTTGCCAGGCTGTTGGTCTCTAGTTTTGTTGGCTTGCTATACGGAGTTCTTTTGGGATAAAAAAGGATTGAGTGTTCTTGGAGAACTTGAGTGAAACTTGGGAAGGCAGGGAATCTTGAAGGGACGAAATGGACTTTCTGCTCAAAGGCCTATAGTGCTTTGGCAGTTAGTCAAAAAAATAGAAGACGTGTGACCGTATTTTTACAGTGTACAGAGGAAACACAAAATAGAGAAACGCAATTTTATCTACATTTTTGAACAACCATTAAATGAACTGCTATAAACCTATTAATATAAGGTTTTAAAGGAACACTTAAAAAGTAAAAACATTGCCCTGACCAGTATGGCTCAGTTGGTTGGGCATCATCTTGCAAAGGAAAAGTCACCGGTTTGATTTCAGGTCAGGGCACGTGCCTGAGTTAGGTCCCTGGCTGGGGAGCATACAAGAGGCAACTGATTGATGTTTCTCTCACACATCAATGTTTCTCCTCCTTCTTTTTCTCTCTCCCTTCCACTCTCTCTAAAAATAAATAAATAAAATATTTTTTAAAAAGAGTAAAAGTATTTATGATACAGTGTTAGTTTTTTTAAAAAATATAAAATTGTACATATGCATGATCATTTTTATTATATTTATCAAAATAAGATCATTCAAACAACTGGAAATAAATGTAAACAAGAAGTTAATTAGAGATTATATTTCAGTTGCAGAAATATGGGTGATTTTATGTTCACTCACTCAATGTACTCAAGATAATAGATACCTTGGCTTTCTCTTCACCTGTGGCTTCAACTCCAAGGCTGCCCCTGTACGATTTGGGGTGGAGGTGGAGGAGGCCTCCCTGTTGGGAGCCGCCCTGCCTGGTTTCAGGAGCTATAACACCCCCATGGCTAAGGCTGAGTGAGCAACCTTTGGACCATAAGCCACTAAGCAGACAAAGCTTATCTCCCTGGCAGGTGTGCCACTTCTGCTCCTTCTGCTTCATCCATAACTGGCCCGCAATGCTTGGTCGGTTAGCCAATGATGGGTAAGATTCCTCAAGGTGGGAACAACCTAAGAAAAGCGTAATCATGTGGAGGCCCCAAAGAAGGACTTGGGGGGCTACAGCAAAAGGTGGATGATGGACCCTTGACCCTCAGCTATCCTGACATAGCCTGAGTCCTCATTCTGTCTGCGAGAAGTCTCCTCATGTCTTGGTTGCCTTGATTACGATGTCTGACTTAAGCCTGAGACAATGCCTTAAGCCTAAAACAATGCTGGTGGTGGGTGCAGCCCTGTGCTGGAAAGGGTGGATTCCCTGGGTGATCAGGCCTGAGAAAGAATACATAAAATCCTGTGAAACCTGCTTTGCTAAGAATGCTCTCAATTAAATGATAAGGGTCCGAGCAGGAAATGAGTTTTGTTCGCCAAAGTTTTGTAGCCTTTTAGCTAACAGATTCTGACTCAGCATAAGCCCTTGTAGTTCTTTGTATGCTATCTATTGTTTGATCCTTACTGCCTGACAATGATTAATGAACTTTACCTGTATTCCTGTGCAAATTAAACCCAATAAAAGCCTGTCACAGCAAGGGCACAGAGCGCTCTCCCCTTGAGAGAGTAGCTGTGCCCTCCCTTTTCCTCCACAGGACTCGGTAGTCCATGTGAATTTGTCTCATATTTCATCCATAATGCCAGGGACACTGCAGGCCAGTACACGCATCACCTCCCTTCTCTTTCTTTTCTTTAATTCCTGCCCTGGCTCATATGGTAAGATCTATGTACCACCCTTGTTTTCTCTCCCACAAAGGACAAGTAGATATCAGATTGGTGAGACCCTTATCAACAGTAGGGGTAAGGTCCCTGTGCTGCTGAACAAAACCAGGCTCCAGTCTCCCTCTCTTGCATCTGTTTGCTTGGAGTGAGGGAGAAGTGTCCTTTCTGCCTTGGTTTCCTGCCCTCACGCACCCGTTTCTGGGTCGGAGGCGTGCCTACTTCTTCACCTGCTGCTAAGTTGGGACATTGAGTTTGGGATTTTGGGAAAGGGAGGAGAAAGCCCGCATTTTGTCCAGGCAAGGACTGATCTTCAAGCCAGCTCCACTGTCATTAAATTCATCCACTCATCCTCGGCTCCACGGCCATTCTCCATGGGGTGGAACTTGGAAGCGGGGCTGTGAATGACTCGCATCCTGAAACCACAATGCCCTCATGTACAAACATATCCAGGAGTTCCAACTAAACTAACCTCATGTTTCCATTTTGCAATTAGGCAGGTTTGTAGACTGAAAAAAAAAAAAACAAACAAACTACCTGGATGCTTCAAGTACTTCTTCCTGCTAGCATGTGGGGAGGAGGGGAGGGAGGGAGGTGTGCTAGCCTGCAGCCTATGTGCCCTCATGTCACCACGGGCTTCCAGCTCAGTGGCTTCCAGCAAGGCCTGGCACAGGAAGTGCTGGTGGAAGATTGGATGGAGGAAGGGAGAAGCCAGACCTTCCCTCCCTTATCCTCTACACTCCTCCACAGCTCTGGGTTCACCAGGAAGGCCCAGCTCCCACAGGGTCACCCACTGTCCACTCCCTTTGTCCCCGCTGCCTGCCTAGAGGGGCTGGTGGCTTCCTGCTAGGCCTACTCTCTCCGCAGCTTCACAGTCCCCGTTGGCCTCACACCAGTGAAACCAGTTTCCTGCACTTTCAATACTTGGAGATGTTTCTATTTTCCTGACTGAATCTTGACTGATAAAACAGGTTTGATTGCCACCTTAAAGCTTAGGAATGGAGCTTTTCCAGCTGCTGGGCTGCCTGGAGTTCTGTGTCAGACCTTGGAGGTGGCAGAAGGCTGTACGTGAAAGGCTAGGAAACCGACAGCAGGAGAGCTGTGATGTTGGGGATGCTGTCCCGAGGCACCATGGCCTTTTCTTCTTCACAGATGTGGACATCGAGCTCATCTCTCCAAGGCCTCGCTCTGAGCTGGCTATTCATTAATTCCTCTGAAATTGTTGCACGATGAATATTTAAGAATTAACCAGTTTCAAGGGTACTTTTATAAGAAAATAAAATGTTTGTTTTTCCTAATTAAAAAAGTAATATAGGCCCCATAGATGTTTTGAAAAAAGCATGAAAATTAAAAACCAATTATAATTCCCATTAACTACCCAGAGATAACCTCTTTGAACGCTATGGTGAGAGCATGCCATCTTTTCTTTTTTTCTTGTACGTGCGTATGTTCCTGAGATTATATTGTATTACATGGTTCTATACATTTGCTTTTACCACTTCAGATATGAATGCACCCCAAAGCCAGAATCTCACCTCCCACCCACGACGACGTTAATTCAACTTCCCAAGTGTTGGTTGAGTGCCCCTCTGTGTGTTCCAAAGGTGTTTGGCGTCCATTCAATGCCAACAGGGATCTCCAATTTGAAGTGCGGTGAAGAAGGAAATTTTATCCAGTGCAAAACAACTCAGTTATGGAATAGCACAGATGTGAAAACATGGCTGTTCCACAGCTCTTTGGCCAGCAGGCCCTGGGATTCAGCCCCTCTGCAGCTGCACAGTTCTGCTCTGCTCCTCAATGGTCTACTCCACTCTGCTTCCCCTGAGACATCCCGAGTGTTTCAGCCCAGCCAAGGAAAAACCCCTTCATCTTCAACATAAAGTGTGCTCTGGAGCCAGAGGGAGCCGGCTTATATGCACAGGAGTCCCCACTCCTGGTCCCTGATTGGTTCATCCACATGCAAATAAGGACTCCAAATTTTTGCAGTTTGATTGGTCAAAAGGCATTGTCCTGACTGGTCAGAATAGAGCTGCTCTGATTGGTTGGCACTGCACAGTTCTGGTCGAATGGGGAAAGTTTCAGTCCTATTGGTTGTAATAAGATTCCAGGAACTCTTTTATAAGGACTGGCTCAGCTAGCAGGAACACAGTGCAGATGTGCAGTTCAGTGCAGAGATTGGTAGTTGAGTGCTGGCTTCTGGGTGAAGTATGGTTTGAGTGAGAGGCCCATGCGCAGAAATGGCTGGTAACCTCTGGTTTGGTTTGGTTTGGTTTGTTTGTTTGTTTGTTTGGTGGCCTCTGTTTGTTTTTTGTTTTCTTTTTTTTTTTTTTAATTTGAGTCGAGTCAGCCAACAGGAGCCATTCTTAGTAGGTGTCTTTTTTTCTCTCAGGCTTCACACTACCAAGTGCTGGGATGGTGTTGATACAAAGAAAGTGGATCGGAAGACAGGTTAGCTGAGAGTACGCCATGCAGAATCCAAGGGCGGTCCACGTGTGTGTGCAAATCGAGTGACAAACTAAAAAAGTGGCATTTGGGGGCAATGGGCCTTTTCCTAGATAACAGCAATAGCACTGCGGAGAGGGTGCTACAGGGGGAATTCAGAACTCCCTTGAAATTCTGGGGCTTCTTAATCCAGGAGTAGTTAATCTCAGCTTTGCTTTGTTCTTAACTGACAAATAAAGCTTCCGAGATGTGGATAATGTATACAATGATACCGCAGCCAAGGGAGAGGAGAATAAAACTCTTCCTCTTTCACAAAGAGGCAGGCATTTCCCATCCCCCATTGAGCTTCTTTCTCTTGCCTGTGAAATGTTTCAGAGAGAGGCTAGGGTGAAGGCTCATGAGACATTATGTTAACGAAAAGCAGAATAAATGCTGAAAACGATTTGCATAGATGGAACCTGACCCAGCTGATATTTGAAGAGGAAATCCTGGGGGAGGTGTCCCACATAATGGGAGGGCCATTTTCGGTGCTGAATCTGAAAAGGCATGTCTGAATCTACAAAAACAAGCTTATAGTGTTCCTCTCACCTGGCCAATGCTTGCTGGGCTCCATTCCAGCATTTCCAGTGGGAACGATCACTCTGCCATCCACTGTGTGTTTGCACTAATGTTTGCTCTGGTGATGCCCAGGACCCCCCCCAGGGGAATGCTCTCAAAACGGGGTAATGCTGTGGGCCCCAGCTCAGCCTGCTGAGAACAGCACAAGAAAAGGATGTCCCCAACTACCGGTTATTTTACACAATCATATTGAGACTTCCTCTTGATGGGAGAGTTGAGTAGCCAAGTTACTGAATTCTGGGAAGGATTTCCAGCTGCCCCCTCCACCCTCTGCGTCTTCGCCCCATCCCCACTGACATCAGTGTCTATGGCTCAGAATAAGGTCAGGCAGTAGAATTGCTGACAGAGACAAAATAGGAGGTGCAGAACTTGCAAAGAGGGTCTCTGGGCCTCATGAGGTGCCCAGAGCCTCATAACCTTCCCATCTTCCTTCTCTCCAGGGCACATGCCCCCTCACATTGAGCAGTACAATTTGGAGCACTTACTAGAATGAACACATTTGGAGCCTTAGCCATCATCAGACTGGATCGGTGCTAAGAGAGAAGGGCATTGCCTGGCACATGCCCCCCACTGGGGACCTGGCCTTCAACTCAAGCGTGGGAATTGAACCGGCAGCCCTTTGGTTCGCAGCCCAAGCTCACTCCACTGAACTACACCAGCCAGGGCTTTATTGTAGTACTCTTTGTGATAGCAAAACTTTGAAAATAACCTCAATGTTACCTATTTGGAAATGTTTAATTATGGAGACAAGTGCAAACAAGATGAGGTGTCAAGCATTTACATCTTAGTCAAAAAACAAATTTGAGAAGAATGTGCATGGTATGACCCCATGGAAAGCAAAAATAAAATAGAATGACTGAAACTATGTATTTTGAAATAGACATAAGCTTACATAGAGAGATAATCTAGAAGACTATATAGCAAACTGTAACACTTACCTCTGACAGTAAGAAAAAATGGGCTATGTCAGCAACCGTAACATTTCACTTTGTGTTCATATTTGTTTATTCAATATTTTTTAATTTAAACAGAATTTTAAATTTATTTATTTACTTGTTGATTTATTTTTTTAGTTTCTGGAACCTGCCCAATTTTCAAACTATTTTACAAAGCTATAACAATCTAAACAGCATGGTACTGGCACAAAGACAGACACATAGATCAATGAAATAGAATAGAGAGCCCAGAACAAACCCATACATATATGGTTAATGAATTTACAACAAAGGAGCTAAGCATATAATATGGGGAAAAGTCAGTCTCTTCCTTAAATGGTGCTAAACAAACTAAACAGCCACATGCAAAAGCATGAAACAGGACTGCAATCTAACAGCATGCACACAATATTGATGAAAAATGGACTGAAGACTTGAATGTAAGACTTGAAGCCATACAAATTCTAGAAAAAAAACATAGGCAGTAAATTTATTGGCATAGATCTTGGTAACAATTTTTTGAACTGGACAACAAAGCCAGAAAAACAACAGTAAAAATAAACAAGTTGGACTACATCAGACCAAAAGCTTCTGCATAGCAATGAAATTATCAACAGATGAAAAGGTAAGCTAGTAAATGGGAGAAAATATTTACAAATCATAACCTGATAAAAAGTTAATATCCCAATTACATAAAGAGCTCACACAACTCAAGAGCAATCATAATGTGACTCAAAATGACTTAAAGTACCTGAAAAGACATTATTCCTGAAAGATATTAAAATGCCCAAAAGGTACATGAAAAGGTACTCAACATAACTATCATCAGGAAAATGCAATTCAAAATGACAGTGAGGTATCTATCACCTCACACCTGTTACAATAGCTAATGTCAAAAAATGAGAAATAACAAGTTTAGCAAGGATATGGAGAAAGGGAAAAATTTCATACTGTTGGTGGGAATGTAAATTGTTACAGCCACTATGGAAAATAGTATGGTGGTTTCCTCAATTATTAAAAATACACTATTACAAGATTGAGCAATTTAACTTTTGGGTATTTACCCAAAGAAAATGAAAACACTAACATGAAACCATAAATGCACCCTATGTTCATTGCAGCATTATTTATAATAGCAAAGATATAAAACAACATAAAATTTCATCCATTCATGGATGGATAAAAAACTGCTTTATATACAATACAGTATAATTCTGCCATCAAAACAATGACATCTTGTCATTTGAGACATGGTGGATGAACTTCAAGGGCATTATGCTAAGTAAAATAAGTCAGTAGTGAAAGACAAATATTGTATAATCTCTCTTATATGTGAATCCCCCCATCACACACACAAAAACTTAACCTCATAGATACGGAGAATAAATTGAGGTTTTGAAAAATGGGCGAAGAGGGTCAAATGGTAAAAAAAAATAAATGTTTTTTTAAACCTGAAGAAGTTGTTAATTCCTCCTGGCCCCTCCCTTCCTTCCTTCCTTCCTTCCTTCCTTCCTTCCTTCCTTCCTTCCTTCCACCTTGCCTTGCCTTCTTTCTTAGCAAGGTTCTATTTCCTCTTCTCTCTTTCTAGATGGGCCAGCATGCAAAGTTTCTTTTGGTTAAAGATTTGTGAAGGCTACAAAGGAGTAACTAATACATCACTATATTCTAAAATTTTTCTGCAAAATTTTTATCCAGCCTTGTTGGATGTTATCAGTATCCCTAGGGACAACAGGTGACAGGTGAAGCTCCCTGTAACAAGTATTTCCAAGTTCTTACCTAGTGTCGTCACTTACCAAGCTGTCCTCACTGCCACCGTCTACCATGTCACAGCTGGGCCAATTTCACATCCCATGGACTTTTATTTATATATAATATCCTATTTCCAAGTACTGGTTTATGTGTTAGAAATAACACTTTCAATTTCAAGTGGCAGACACCTAACTCAATAAACATTAACACAGTTCATGGTTTTCTGGGTATGAAGCAGGGTAGAATTTCTTGAATCATGTATTTTATTTCTCAGGCTTATTATACTCACTTCTGGCATTACAGACTTACATATTCCTATGAATGGCATCCTCAGAGGAGGAGAAATCTGCGTCTACTAAAACAAAGTCTTGCAATTGCATTGCCTCTAGTTGGCCTGACTGAGACACGAGCTCATTGTAAATAGATCACAGTAGGTTGTAGATAATTGTCCAGGTTTCGTGCAGCAGACAGGTTTGATCAGCTGCACCTGAAACACTTTCAAGTAGGAGGAACTGATGGAAAAAAAGATGGCAATTTCTGGGTCACATGATATTTGCATGCTTATTTTTTATAAAAACTGCTTGGGTGGTGAGGGATGTAGATGAAGGTGGTCAAAAGGTGAAAACTGCAGTTATACAATAAAATAAAGTTCTGGGGATGTAACGCACAGCATTGTGATTATGATTAACAATATTTATTTGTACATTTCAAAGTTGCTGAAATAGTAAGTCATAAAAATTCTCATCACAATCAAGTACTATAGCTATGTGAGATGATGGAGGTTAATTGAAGTTATTGTGGTGATCATTTTGCAATGTGTAGATATATCAAATCATTTAGTTTATACCTTTAATGATACAATGTTATATGACAATTGTATCTCAATAAAACTGAAAAAAAGAAATTACTAAACTGTATTCTAGAATAGCTGTACCATTTCACAGTCTCACCAGCAGTGGATGAGTGAATCAGTTTCTCTGCATTCTCTCCAGCCTTTTGTGTAGACACAATTTTTTACTTCAACCAATGTAATAGGTGTGTAGTCATGCGTCATCTTGGATTTAATTGGCATTTCCTTAATGGCAATAACTTGAACAACTTTTCACAGGCTTACTTACCATTTACACGTCCTCCATGTGAAGGTGAAAAGTTCTCCAGTCCTCCTCCTTCATATGTGTGATGCACAGATGTCAGCAGCTAACTCAGTGCCAAACATAATTGCTGTTGTTGCAAATGAATGCAGCTCATTTACATATATGCCAATGAGTACTAGACGTTCAACAGTACCATCTGATAGAGGATGTAGCAAAGAGAGTCTTCTTTCTCTTTTCTCATACTCTTTCTCATGCATGACCTTTGTGGCTGCTCTGATGAGCTTCCCAGGACAGTGTGACTGTGGCCGACTCTGCTGCAGGGGGGGCTGTCCCTGCGCCTCTGCTGTGCTGGGCTGTTCTTCACACTCAGTGACAGGACTCACTGAGGGTGCAGGGGAACACAATAGGAGTGGTTTTAAGACACCGCACCAGCAGCTCTCCTAGCAAATCACTTTGCTTCTTGTGAAGCAACAAGAGAGCTTTAAGGACTTCATGTCAACATTTAACAAACCTGTCTAGTGGGAAATGCATGGAGGACATGAAGCCAGTGAATCCCATGAAGTCCCCAAAAATCCAATCTGCAGTTTTTATTGTACATGTTCACTCATGTTTTATTTATTTGTTTGTTTGTTTGTTTGTTTTGGCCTGCTCGTATAAAGTCATCAAACTCAGATTCATTGGGTTACGTCAGCACATGTAAGTTCCCATGTAAGTATATTAATACTTTGGCTTTTTCACTAGATATACAATTATACTTGCTCTGGTGAGGTACTAAGTGAGATCTTTCCTGTTTCCCCCCTTCTCTAAATTAAGCCCACAGCTGGAGGTCAGATAACTTCCAGCTTTGAGGCCAGCACATTTATTCTGGGCTGTCATGTCCCCATACTAATTACCTCTGTGGCTGTGTGACACAGTGCAACAGAACTCTGCCTGCAAACAACGATCATTCTCTTTCTCACAGTTCTGTGCACCCGCTGGAGGGTCTCTGGTCTGGGCTGGGTTCAGCGGACTGTGCTCCATGCACCTCTCAGCCTCCCTGGGGGAGCCAAGTCTCATGCTCCTCATAACACACTGCTGCTTGGAGGATGCACAGAGCGCTCTACCCCTGCTTGCTCAGAGCTCACAGTTGGGGGCAGCTGGGGGCAGGCAGCAAGTCAAGGCTGGTGTGTCACACTTAACCGCAGTGCCAGGTGCCTGGACACACCTTGTACTTGCACAGTCTCTCAGGTTGTCACCACTGACCTCCAAAGAGCACCCACTGCCATTGTTCCCAACTTTTTGTTCTTTTGCCAAGAGGCAGCAGGAGAGCCCCCCATACTCGTGGGCTCACTGGAAGCAAGCCTAATTTTTTTATTGAAATATGCATAAGAAAACCTACCATTGTAACCACTGTTAGGCAGTGCGCTCACAGTGTTGTGCAGCCACCAGCACCATCCCTCTCCAGAACTTTCATCGTCTCCAGCTGAAACCCTGCACCATTCGACTGACTGCTCATTCCCCCCTCCCCCCAGCCCCTTAGCTTCAAGTGCGATGAGGGCAGTATTTTAGGAATGAATGTTCATTTCTTGTTAACTTTCTTATATGCAACCCTCCCTTGATTCATCCAGGCTTACTCGTTGCTTTGGGAAGTGTTAGGATTGTTAAAGGAGAAATGAAATGCACAAGAATCAAATGTTCCGGGCTTAAGTTCCGAAGAGAGTTTTTGAGCTCCTCTCTTTCGAGAAATAACCAGGCTTTTTACAGAGAGACAAATATCCTTCCAAATTCCTAAAGCTCCTGCAAAGCTGGTGCGGCACGCAGATGTCCTGACTCAAGATCATCTGTTCCCCACTGCACATGTCTTTAGGAGAGGAAATCAGCCAGCAGGCAGCATGATAAGTGTTCTACATGATTAAGTGCCTATTGTAGACAAGGAATCTGGATTTCTGTGTAACCTGGAAGGCAGAACCAGATGGGACGTTCAGGTGACAGGTGGCAGAGCACTTATGCATTAAACTCTGCTTTTCCAAGTCTCTATCCCAGGACTATTTGAGCAGAGACTGACTGACCTTGCATTCCATGGTGAGGCCATGCTCTGGCCATAGTGCATGGCTCCAAGTTTCCTCCTAATGCTGACATCCCGTGACAAACAAAACAAAACAAAACTTCAAAGCCACACGCCCATGAGGACTGGTCACTCATCTATTAAATGAGAAAGAGGACTCCTGGAAAATATTTTTTCTAAGGGAAATTCTTTAATTGAAAGGAATGTTTCTTTTTCTAAGCCTATAAAAATCCTAATATCCTTTTCTAATTTTTTCTCTCCTTTTTGTGTGCAACAATGTTTAAATTTTTTTCAGGGACGCTGACAGCATTTGTTAGTTCTCCCTGTTTCTAAGTGGTCTAACTTCGCAATACTAAAACTCAGCTTGTGTTCTTTATGAAATTTTGCATTGCACGAAATTCGAAAATGTGGGCACCTCTGGCTCACAGCAGTGCCTCAGGGATCACAGAAAAAACAAAACTTGGTCTTGGAAAACAGCTTCAGGCTATAGCTTTGGGGCACAGAGAAGTGAAATTCATTTTTATTTCTTATTTTCAGTACAGCATTCTCGCCAAAATAAGTGAGAATTTATTGATCTTTTATTCCACCTTTGTCCAGTTTATGGCAGAAAAATGCATGTGTCACCAGGACAAAGCAATCAATTACTCCCACAGATTAGAATATTCTACAAAATAGTTGGTTTTGCATTTTTTCCTTGGGGCTGGGTGTTCTCTAAATGTGAGTGTCTTTCGTTGGTACTTCATTATTTTAAAGCCTGATGTTTTTCTGGGAAGTTTCTCCAGTAGTTTTCATAATGTTAGGTTAGTTACCCTGTGCTCACAGCTGAATCAGTGAGAGGCAAGGCTATCAGAACGGAAGCATTCTCTTTATGGCCTGAGAATCTGCCACCTCATGAAACTTAGCCACATACACATATTATACACACACTTATACACAATATGCACACCACACACAAACATACACTTATACAATATGCACAAATATATATTATATACACAACATGCATGCTTATATACATGTGCACACCTGTATAATTCACACATACATAGATGTACACACAGACATGCATGCATCCACATACAAATGTAAGTGTATACATGTATATACATATATGCACTTAAACAGGGGTGCATGTGCATGGTTACACATGTGTGCATGCACGCATGACACATGCACACATGTATTTATGCACACACCTTCATATAACCAATATCCACATGTAAGCATGCACACTCACAACAAACACATTACATTACAACATAAATATTTAGCAGCACAGGATAAAGGACAAAGGTGTGGTCAGTTAGCCTGACACTGGTCTGAATTGGTAGTAATTGAATGGTCCAATTTTTTCAAGTCTCTTAAACTCTTTACATCCTGACACCAATGAGTGTAGTTGCACTAAACCACCTGGGAGTCTCTTTTCAGTGTAAAAGTCTGTGATTTCAGTGGGACAAGACACATCATTCAAAAAAACCTTGTCTTGGTCTCTTCTCTGTTCCCCTGGCAGGAACCCTGCAGGCTGGAGTCATAGCACTTGGCACCTGGTCTGTCCTGTGAGTGACAGTGAGCACAGCCTGACCCCAGGGAACTGCTGCAGATATTTGTGACGAATCTTACTCATCATTCATGCTCACGCTCACACACTTCCTCACTCTCTTTTGCATGAAGATTTGTCTTTGTGAACAGTGTTCATAAGCCAGCAACCACCTGAGCCTCAGTGGTTCTGGAAAGTTTAGTGGGTATGTTCTAGGGTCATATCCTTCTCTGCCACCAGCATTTCCAGGGATGCAGGTGGAAAGGGGCTGACTACGCCTTGACATCCCCTTTAAGGGCATTTCACTCTCCCCCCTCTGGCCAGGGTGTGAGCTGGGACAGCACCTCCTGTCCCTGTCCTGGCTGGGACTGGAGGCTACATCATCCTGGGACTGGGAGGATGAGGCCCAGGCTGCTCATCAATTGGTGAATTTTGCTTCTAATGTTACAGTGTGACCTCACTCTCAGGTAGTGACCCAAAGCACAGCTATGATCGCTTTAGATAGCCACCCTCCACAGAGAAAATTCCTCAGGCAGCTGAGTTGAGCCCCGTGACAGCCTCTGTGAGCAGGCTCAGGTGGGAGCCTGGGGCTGGACTCGGCAACAGGTGCTCCACAAACTTCCGGGAAATGGTGTAACAGAGCATGTCCCTCCTCCCATGAAAACCACTTGAAATAATTTCCTGAAGTAACAAATATGAAAGTCTTGCAGAACTCAATCTACCATTTTTTCGTCCACCCCTTTGGGGGCCCTGCTTTGCTGGGCTGCTGCAAACCCAGTGGTGGTTGTGCACACTACTCTGCCAGCTCCACCGTGGCCTGGATAGTGTTTGGTGTCAGCTTTTCCCTTCTTCCTTCTTTCCCTTCTTCAAAAAAATTGTGTAAAAGAGACATAACATAAATTTGTCACTTTAGCCACGTGAACTGCACAGTGAGGGGCATTAAGGACATCATCACGTTGTAGTGCAGCCGTCACCAGCATCCATCCCCAGAACGTTTTTCATCTTACAAAACTGAAACTGTCTTTGTGCTCGCAATGAAGGCTTGCACCTTTAAGCTCAGATCACCTGACTAACCATTGGCTTTACAGCCTGGCTGGCATCTAGTTGCTGTTTATGAAGGTAGGCGTGAACCTTCACTATGGGGTGACTTTTCAGGGGTCACACCATCAGGGGTCAGTAAGAATGTGTGAATTCTGGACACTGATGGAGCTAAATGCAGCTCTACAATGTCAAAGAATCCTATAGTTTACTTGTAAACCTCTATTTGTGAAAAGACCACCAATTCCCACCCTGAGTTCTGATTCCTTTTTGAAAGTGTGGGATCCAGAATTTGAAACCAATCAGAACTCCCATGAAGAAATGCCCCCAAGCCCACGCCTTAGAAGCTTTGGGTCCCTGTGGTGCTTTTGTTTATAAGGGACCTCGTGCACCCAGGGCAGCCCAAGTTGGGACTTTGTACCAAGGGGCAGCCACAGCCCAGAAGGGGTGAAGAATGTGTTGCCCAAGTGCATTTCACAGCAACTCCCAGAAAAAGAGTCCCATGAAAGGCTTTTCTTCTGGCCCCTTCGAACCTGCACCTTTTGATTCTCAGTGTTGCCACAGGAGGTGAGCTGTGGTCTGGTTCCTTTCTTCCTGCAGAAGGTCAAGCCAGTTACCGATGGTGGAGTTTTGCCAGACAGTTTCAGCCTTCAGGGCACTGGAGACCCTTAATATCCCCTGAAATGTCCCCCATGGCATTTCTCAGGCTGGCACAGTGAGCTCAGTGGTCCTTAAGCTCTTCAAAGTTGGTACGTAGTAGGTGGAACTTTAACATTTTAGGAGCCCTGGTGGTCCCATGACCTATGAACACTTGCGGTCCGTGCACCTGCATAAAACAAAAGTATAGAGACACTTGCTCTGCTTTGTTTTATTTGCCTGGCATCCTCCTTCTGCCCCCTTTTCCTGTTAACAGAACTTCCTTCTTGGGGAGAACTGCTCCTTCCCCAATATCAACCCACAATCGCATGCGTCAGGCTAATCATGTAACTGCATCTCCCCAACCAGTTTGTAGCTCAGGGACGGCTCTGTGACCCAGGCTGGAACAGTGAGAACCCCACTCTGGGATCTCACATACAGCTGCTGCCGGAGGCAAACCCCTTAATTTGGGTTCCAGCTGCCTAGTGCCCATCCCTGGGATGGGAAGTGCTCTGTTGAAGTGGGGGAGAGTGGAGCCCATGTTCGGGAGGGAATTGATACAAGATAAATAGGTTTCACTCTTCTCAGGTTACCACAATTTAAATGCCAGTGGCATGTGTATCTGTCGTTTTTGGATTTATTCCATTACTACTTGTTTTATGATTATAAATGTAAATGTTGTTCACTGTGGTCAATTTGAACAAAACAGAAATAGACTGTTTCCCACTACCACAGAGAAAAATCATTACAATTTTGGTCTTCTTCCTTTCATTCTTTTTATTTGCTTATTTTTTAAAGATTATTTATTTATTTATTTATTTATTTATTTATTTATTTATTTTAGAGAGAAAGGAAGAGAGGGAGAAAGAGAGGGAGAGAAACATTAATGTGTGGTGTCCTCTTGCACGTGCCACCTACCCCAAGCCTTTGGGTGCCTGGCCCGCAACCCAGGCATGTGCCCTGACTGGGAATCAAACCAGCGACCCTTTGGTTTGCAGGCTGACACTAAATCCACTGAACTACAGCAGCCAGGGCCATTTGCTTTTTTCTTTTAAAGGGAGTTGTGAGATGTTACTAAACCTACATTGGTCACTTAGAGTGTCTTCACTTACAGCTCCATGCAGGTCACATCTAGAGTCTCCACCTGATGCCTGTGCAGAGGGCTCTGTATTGAGAGGAGGGCAGGACGTTATGAGTATTTGGCAGGAGGTTTTCTCTTGCTCCTGCAGGACACCATTACCTCCACCTTTGTACAGAAACACATGGCTCCCTGTGTTCCCCCATAGCTGAGAATGAATGACTTCATTTGGGTTTTTGGTTCACCCCAGGGAAATGGAAGGAACCTCTTTTATTTAAAGTGAGAGTTGCTACTTGAGAGTTGCTTACTCCTCCAAGATAACAGAGGAATAAGTGGAAGCTACTCTAACCTCCTCCCAGGACCAATCCGGAAGTATAACTAAAGTGTAGAGAAATCATCCTGAATAACCAAAGAACACTTTTTGGAGAGAAGCCTTATAACCATGGACAGACAGAAGACACCACATCACCACAACCTGACTGGTAGGGAGTGTGGAGGAGACACAAGAGAACTGGCTGGGCTCCCATGGGCAGCAGCTAAAGCTCTAGAGAGATATTTCAGGAGCTGGAAGTTTCCCCTGAGAAGTGTAGGCTCTAAACCCCAGGCTTGGCTCCCCATGCCAGAAAGGAACTCAGATAATATCCAGCTGTGAAAAGCAGCAGGGTTTCTGTCTGCCAGGGAGAGATGGCTAGAGACACAGAGAGTCTCTTAATGGGCCAACACAAAAAAATTGTTTGAAGCCACTTAGCCTGGGTTCTGGCAAAGGGAGGGCAAAGTGGACTAGAGACACTTAAGGAGATTGTGGGGTTGGTGGCTCTAGGGAGAGAAATGAAGGAACAGCCACCAGGATCCCGGTACTGAATCATTCCCCATACAACAGGAGCCATCTCTCAAGCAGAGCACTCCTCTCTGAGTGGCATCAGCCTGAGGAGAAGTAATACCCCTGCCCATAGGAATTACTCTGCCCTAACCTGTGGTGCTTAAGCCTGACTATTGGTCACAGCTTGATTATATTAACAACTGATCAGTTTAATGGGTGATGACTTTTATAACTACAGTGGAAAACACAAAGAAGCAGCCAAAATGGGAAGACAAAGAGACAGACCCCAAATGAAAGAACAAGTGAATTCTCCAAAAGAGCTAAATGAAACAGAGGTAAGCAATTTATCAGAGATTTTAGAGTAATGATTATAAGGATACTCAATGACATGAGAAAAGACATAGAAACTGTAAGAAAGGACCTGTCAGAGATAAAGAATGCAATATCTGAAATAAATAACACACTGGAGGGAATAAACATTAGGTCAGATGAAGCAGAGAATAGAATCAGTGTTTGGGAAGACAAGGTAGAAAACATGTCCAGGCAGAGCAGCAAAAGGAAAAAAGAATTTAAGAAATGAGGAAAGCATGAGAGAAAAGCAGGTAGTTACCTACAAAGGACCACCAATTAGAATGGCATCTGATTCCTCATCAGAAACACTTCAGGCCAGAAGGGAGTGGTGTGGAAGATTCAAGGTGATGAAAAGCAAGGACCTACACCTACAGCTACTTTACCCAGCAAACCTATCATTTAAAAATCAAAGGAGAAATAAGGAGCTTCCTAGACAAGAAATAGCTAAAGGAGTTTATAAACACCAAACCAGCACTACAACAAATGTTAAAGGGCTTGCAAGAAGAAGAAGAAGAAGAAGAAGAAGAAGAAGCAGCAGCAGCAGCCGCCGCCGCCGCCGCCCAGAGGAAAATAGTCTAATGATAAAATGGCACTACATATGAATCTATCAATAATCACCTTAAATGTAAATGGCTTAAATGCTCCAAGAAAAGACATAGGATAGCTGAATGGATAATAAAACAATGCTTCCTCCAAGAGACCCATCTCAGATTGAAACATACACAAAGGCTAAAAATAAAGGATTGGAAGAAAATATTTTATGCAAATGGAAAGAAGAAAAAAGCTGGGGTAGCAGTACTTATATGTGACAAAACAGACTTTAAAACCAAGGCTATTAAGGCTTCAATAGACTTTAAAACCAACTATAGTAAGAGACAGAGAAGGACACTACATAATGATAAAGGCAACAATCCAACAAGAGGATATAACCCTAGTAAATATTTGCACAGCCCACAGAGGGATACCTAAATATGTAAAGCAAATCTTGATGGACATAAAGGGAGAGACTGACAGAAATACAGTCATAGTTGGGGATTTTCAACAAGGAGACAGTGGTCTTAAATGACACACTAAATCAAATGGATTTAATTGATATCTTTGGAGGATTTCACCCCAAAGCAGTAGAATATACATACTTTTCAAGTGCACAGGGTATGTTGAATGTTTTCTAGCATAGGCCACATGTTAGGACACAAAACAGGTCTCAATAAATTTAAGAAGATCAAAATCATATCAAGCATCTCCTCTGACCACAATGCTATGAAACTAGAAATCAGTCACAAGAAGAACACTGAAAAACATGCAAAGATGTGGAATCTAAATAACGTGTTATTGAACAATGAATGGGCCAACAATGAGATCAAGGAAGAAATCAAAAGTATCTTGAAGGAAAGCAAGCATGAGGACACAACAATCCAAAATCTGTGGGACACTGGAAAAGCATACCTAAGTTGGAAATTCATAGCCTTACAGGCCTATCTCAAAGAACAAGAAGAAGCTCAAATAAACAATCTAACTTCACACTTAAAGGAACTTGAAAATGAACAACAAACAAAGCCTAAATTAAGTAGAATAAAGAAAATAATAAAGATTAGATCAGAAATAAATGAAATAGAGTGTAAAGAAATGATACAAAAAATGAATGAATCCAAGAGCTGTTTCTTTTGAAAATATAAACAAAATTGACAAACCTCTAACCAGGCTCATCAAGAAAAAGAGAGAAAAGACCCAAATAAATAAAATCAGAAATGAAAGAGGAGAAATAACAACTGACACCAAAGAAATACAAAGAATTGTAAGAAAATATTATGAATAATTATGTTCCAACAAACTGGACAACCTTGGTAAAATGGATAAATTCCTAGAAACATACAATCTTCCAATGAAATCAGGAAGAATCAGAGAATCTAAACAGACAGATTACACCCAATGAAATGGAAGCAGTAACAAAAAAAAAACTCCCCCAAACAAAAGCCCTGGACCAGATGGCTTCACAGGTGAATTTTACCAAACATTCTGAGAAGAATCAATGCCTCTCCTTCTCAAATTATTTCATAATTCAAGAGGAGGGAAGGCTCCCAAACTCATTTACGAGGCCATCATTATCCTAACTCCAAAACCAGACACAAACACTACAAAGAAAGAAAATCATAGGCCAATATCCCTCATGAACACAGGTGCTAAAATCCTCTACAAAATATTAGCAAACTGAATACAGCAATGCATCAAAAAGATCACACACCACGATCAAATGGGATTTATTCCAGGGATGCAAATTTGGTACAACATTCACAAATCAATAAATGTGATTCACTACATAAACAAAATGAAGGAAAAACTCCACATGATCGTACCAGTAGGTGCAGACAAAGCTTTTGATAAAACCTTTTTGATCTCCCATTTATGATCAAAACTCTCAGCAAAGTGGGAATAGAGGGAGTATACCTAAATATAATAACAGCCCTGTATGGCAAATCCACTGCCAACATCATACTTAACAGGCAAAAACTACAAGCGTTCCCCGTAAGATTGGGAACTAGACAGGGATGTCTGCTTTCACTTTTCTTATTCAACATAATGCTGGAAGTCCTAACCACAGAAACAGGACAAGAAGTAGAAATAAAAGGCATCCAAATTGGAAAGGAAGTAGTAAAACTGTCTTTATTTGCAGATTCTATACCTACAAAACCCCAAAGATTCTACTGAAAAACTACTAGAACTGATAAATGAATTCAGCAAAATAACAGGATACAAAGTTAATATGCAGAAATCAGTTGCATTTTTACATTCCAATAGTGGACTAACAGAAAGGGAAATTAGAGAAACAATATCTTTCACAATTGCTCCAAAAAAGAATAAAATATCTAGGAATAAACCTAACCAAAAATGCAAATGACCTGTACTTGGGAAATTATAAGACACTGAAGAAAGAAATAGAAGATACTAATAAGTGGAAGCACATACTATCTTCATGGATAGGAAGAATTAACATCATTAAAATGCCCATAATACCCAAGCAATCTATAGATTCAATGCAATTCCTATCAAAATTCCAATGACATATTTCACAGAATTAGAAAAAATATTTCAAAACTTATATGGAACCACAAAAGGCTCTACATAGCAACAGTGATCCTGAGAAAAAAGAACAAATTTGGAGGAATCACACTACCTAATATCACACTGTACTAAAGGCCATAATAATCAAAACAGCATGGTACTGGCATAAAAACAGACACATAGATCTATGGAACTGAATAGATACCCCAGAGATGAACTCACAACTTTATAGTCAATTAATATTCAATAGAGGAAGCAAGCACATACAATGGGCTAAAGATAGTTTATTCAATAAATGGTGTTGGGAAAATTGGACAGATACTTGCAGAAAAAATGAAATTAGACTGCCTTCCTATACCACAGGGAAGAATGAATTCAAAATAGATCAAAGACTTAAATATTAGACCCAAAACCATAAAAATCCTAGAAGAAAATATAGGCAGCAAAATCTCAGATAATTTTTATTGGATATATCTGCCCTGGCAAGGGAAACAGAAGAAAAATAAACAAATGGGACTACATTAAACTAAAAATTTTTAGCACAGCAAAGGAAATAATCAACAAAATAAAAAGACAACCCACAGAATGGGAGATCATATTCACTGATACATCTGGTAAAAGGTTAATACCCAAAATTTATAAAGAACTTACAAAACTCAAAACAAAAAAATTCAAACAACCCAATTAAAAAATAAGCAAAGGACCTGAACAGACACTTCTCCGAAGAGGACATACAGATGGCCAATAGACATATGAAAATATGCTCAACATCACTAATCACTAGAGAAATGCAAATTAAAATCACAATGAGATACCATCTCACACCTGTCAGAATGGCCATCATCAATAAATCAACAAACAACAAGTGCTGGAGAGGATGTGGAGAAAGGGGACCTTTCTGCACCATTGTGGTGGGAATGCAGGCTGGTGCAGCCACTGTGGAAAGCCCTATGGAGATACCTCAAAAATGATCAATGGATCTGCCTTTTGACCCAGCCATCCCACTTCTGGGAATATAACTGCAGGAACTCAAAACCCTAATTTGAAAGAATATAAGCACCCCTATGTTCATTGCACCATTATTTACAATCTCCAAGATATGGAAGCAGCCCAGTGTCCATCCATAGATGGGTGAATAAAACAACTGTGGGACATTAACACAATGGAATACTACTTGGCTGTAAAAAATAAAAAATATTTATCCTTTGCAACAGTATAGATGGGCATGGAGAGCATTATGCTAAGTGAAATAAGCCAATCAGAGAAAGACAAATACCATATGATTTCACTCATATGTGGAATCTAATGAACAAACTAATCTAACAAACAAAAGAGAGACAGACTCATAGCTGTAGAGCAGATAACAGCTAATGGTTGAGGCGCAGGGTGGTTAGGAGGTGGAGGGAATGAGTGAAAAGGAAAAAGGACTCACGGACATGGTGATTGCTGGGGGAGGGGGTGTAAGGTGACTAAATGGTAATGGAAAAATAGTATTAAAAAAGAAGAAGAAAATAAAGTGAGAACAAATATGAAAATCACTTGGATTCTTTTTACTTTCCAGATCATTTCCAATTTAAGTAATAATTACACCCATAAATAAACTGGGTTGTTTCCATCATTGAAAAAATTAGGTTAATGACTTGGATTTCAGATTGTTTTGTCCTACCATGTAGGGCACTAGTGAATGAAAACAAAATAAAGAAAACTAATTCTTTTTGAATAACACCAACATACTAATTGCTACAAGTAACAGTTCATTTATAAAAAATAAATAAATGGGAAAGAAATAAAAGCATAACTCTTTTTTAAAGCATAACTTTTTACTACATCTTATAGGCAGAGTAAAACTATGTGTATCTACATATAAGTATAGACATACTGCATGTATGTTTATATGCATCTCAGGATAAAAGAATTAAGATGTGTTCCTTCATATAAATTTAAAACTCAATCACAATATAAATTCACTGCAAGAAAACTTGCTTCCCTTATTTCTTTTTTAGACTTTAAGTACCAGAAGTTAACAAGCGAGGGTCTAAATATGGAAAACCATCTGCTGTGCACAAATGACAACGGACTAGCATAAATCAAGAGTCAGGGGGCTTCTGGATCCTCACACAGGTCTTCAACAGCATACTGCTGCATCTACCTTCTACCTGAGGAGAGAGGGCTTGAAATGTGAGCATTTGTGAGAAGCACTGATGTTTTCTGTTTCCAGACTATGCAGCTGGACCTCAGTGTCCTGGCCGTGGTTGACCAGAAGCACCAGGAGCCTGACCCCCAGTTGTCAATTTTGCCTCCCACTCACACACAGGTGGGTGCTCACATCTGCCTTCGTGCTCTGGGGGGCATACACCCACAGAGGTTCACCAGGACCTTGTAAAGTTGCTGCATGGAAAATGGGTAAGATGCTCCATGGGAATAATTCACATGCCACTGCAGACAAAGACCTTCACCTCATCCTTCTTGAGCATGCAGATATGATGCAGGTCATGTGTTTTGATCAGGGCAAGGATGTTCAGATGGCCCCGCTACTCAGGTCCTGGGTGCAGATGTCCATGGCATCTACGATCTGCAGAAGCTCCTCTGCATCACTTTTGGGCTCCAAGTACTGTGCATTCTCCATGGTGTAGTGGCCCAGTAATGGTGCAGGGCCTGTGGAGTTGCAGAAAGTGAAGGTTCCCTAGGACATCCATATAAAATCAGCAGGGTCCAGGATCCACAGGTTCTGGACTTTTTCATTGTGCAGTGTTGTTGTGCCAAAGGGGACAACAGGAGGTCACAAATAGGAACATAAATGGACAGAGGAACCAGGTGCTCAGAGTATTAAAGAGCCTGAGCAGTGACAAAATGTGTGCACATGTTGCAAGGAATGATGCAGGGTATTTGTATGGATGCATCTCAAATGTCAAGTACTGAGTCAAAAATCCAATGCCATAAGGAGAGTCTGAAAAGACTATGTATGGACTTTTAAGGATGGCCACTATAATGGTTACCAGACAGGGGCCTGCCCCTGAGCAGGTATGCCTTGGGCCAACTGTAATGTGTGGGATCTGACTTCGTGTAGGAAAGATTTCATGACACAAGCCCACGTTACTATGAGGGTATGTTGATTAAACCTGAGGACAATAAAACAAGGAAGGGCTTAGCATAGAGGAAGCGAGTACACCTGGGCTGGGCGGCCTTAGCTCACTGAGAAGTCAGAGAAGAGGGGTCTTGGGGACAGGCTCAGAGGACTAGACTTGGACGCGCTGCTGCTGCCCATTTCTCCCCTGATTGCACATGTTGGAGTCCCTTAGAGTTTAGGAAATGCACGTCTGTGGGGGAAGGGGTGGGGGAAGTAAACCTTTTTCTAAAACTATGTTTGAAGACTTTGGCTAAAGTTGCTCTGGCATCAAGTATAATCTGTTTTTCATGGCAGCATTGAAGATTGGAATGTAATAAAAGCCTAAAATACTTAAAGGAAAGAAGCTTCTAGATCATATGACCCCCACTAGTACCCTGACCTGTTTACAGATGAGCACCCTAGGACCCAGAAATAGATACCCTACTGAGAAAATGATTTCACTTGGCATTTCAGTTCCCTCATTTGCAAAATGGGGGTGATAATTCTTGTCTTAATTACCTAACACACTTTTTGAGTCCCAAGTGGGAAAACCTATGTGAACACACTTTCTAGAATACAAAGATGTCTATATGTATACATATAGGACTTAGCACTGACCATGACCACACAGCTGTATACCAAACCAAGATGAAGATCTCTATTCACATAAGTTTTCTGCTTTTCTTTTAACTCTATTGTATATTTGAGTTCTTTTTTACTCTAAATATTGGTCTATACATAAATAAACAATCAAAAACATGAGGAAAATTTAGTCCCTACCCTCAAGGAGTTCACTGTCAAGTTGATTCAGTACAAGGTAACCAACTCATTTTATGCAAAATATATACTTAAGTAAGAAAAGATTATATTCTATGTGGCTGTGGAACATTTATCTTATCATAGTAATCTTAAATATGAGGATAGCCTATATCTGTACTGTGATGCAGGAGCCCCAATCTGGGGAGGTGCTTCAGTGCCCGTGACATTCTGAAAAAACCACCCAGAGGACCAGCGGATGTGGACGTGCTGTTTATTATTCACATTACAGGGGAGCGCACCGGTGGCAGCAGGTTGGTGTGAGAGACCTCCTCCAGTCTGAGGCTCGTTATAAAGGGTCCCAGACAAAGGCAGCATGGGTCCAGGTTGCACAAACCTATGGATGGCCTAGAGTTACATTACATCGGTGTGTATGTGCAGAAGGAAAAGGTCAAGAAGTCATAGGGGACTCAAGAGTTGGAAAATTTTAGTTTAAAGTAAATAGTTAATAAACCTCGTAGGCAATGCATATGTTAAAGTTATTGTTAAAGGAGCTGCAGATAGGGCCCACCACTCCCAGGAGAGACAGCCAACCTCCTGGGGCACCGTTAAAGATTACTGCCTGGGGAACAAGTGGAGACATCCAGGCCGTCGTGTTCCAGGGAAAGACAGACAACCACCCACCCCTGGGAACAGCTAGCTGCCCATGGCGAGAATGCTGCAGGGTTGGTTTTTTTTTTTTAATGTAATTTTCCCTGAATTTCAAAACCCCTCACCATACTTCGTTCTTTGCTGCAAAAAGGCTGGCTTGGCAGGAAATGTAAGATGGTCCATTAGGGTATGAACCTGCCATCTTCTCAAATCATGGCCATCTGAGTAAAGCACCATACAGATTCAATCCCTGTCTCTGCTTACCGGGTTTGGTAGTGACAGACAGCATGAATGCCAGTGTCTTTTCCAGTTTCAAAGGTAACATTGGTTTGTAACATGGTATGTTTCAGGTGTACATTATAAGCTGACATCCACGTACACTACAGTGTGCTCACCACCAAAAGTCCAGTTTCCCTCATCATCATACAGTTGACCCCCATTATCCATTTTGCCCTCCTGCCATCCCCTTCCCCTCTCGCAACCACCTATCTGTTTCCTTCATCTATGAGTTCATTTTTGTTTTGTTTGTTTGTTTTTATTCCACATATGAATGAAGTTATATGGTATTTGTCTTTCTTTGTCTGATTTATTTCACTTAGCAAAACACCCTCAAGGTCCATCCATTTTGTTACAAATGACAAGATTTCATTTTTTAAGGCTGAATAATATTCCAATGTGCGTGTGCGTGTCTCATCTTCTTTATCCATTCATCCATCAATGGACACAGGTTGTTTCCACATCTTGGCTATTATAGATAATGCTGAGATGAACATATATCTTTTCGAATCAGTATTTTCATGTTCTTTAGATATATACCCAGAAATGGAATAGCCTAGTAATTAGTGATGCTGAACATCTCATGTGCCTGTTGACTATTTGTGTGCCTTCTTTTGAAGAATATCTATTCAGGTCTTCTGCCCATTTTTAAAATGGGTTGTTTGGTTTTTGTTGTTGTCGTTGAATTGGTATGAGGTCTTTATATATTTTGGTTATTACCCCTTATTGTATGTATGATTTGCAAATATTTTTCCATATTAGGTGAGTTTTTTTGTTTTGCTGATGGTTTCCTTTGCTGTGCAGAAACTTTTTAGTTTGATGTAGTCCCATTTGTTTATCTCTGCTTTTATTCCCCTTGCTATTGGAGTCAAATTAAAAAAAATTGCATCTTTGCTTTCTTCTATGTATTTTATGGTTTCAGGTCTTATATTAAAGTCTTTATTCCACTTTGAGTTCATCTTTGTCTATAGTATAAGATAGTGGTCCAGTTTTATTCTTTTGCATGTGGCTGTCCAGTTTTTCCAACACCATTTATTGAACAGACTATCCTTTCTCCATTGTATGTTCTTGACTCCTTTATCATAAATTTGTTGTCCATGTACATATGTGTGGGTTTATTTCTGGACTGTTTTTTTCCCATTGGTCTATATGTCTATTTTTCTGCCAGTACCAAACTGTTTTTATTACTACAGCTTTGTCAAGTAGTTTGAAGTTGTGGAGTGTACTATGTCTGGCTTTGTTCTCTTTTCTCAGGATTGCCTTGACTATCTAGGATCTTTTGTGGTTCCATATACATTTTATGATTTTTTGGTTCTATTTCTGTGAAAAAAAAATGCCATTGATATTTTGATAGGCATTGCACTAAATCTGTAGATTGCTTTAGGTAATATGGATGTTGTAACAATATTAATTCTTATTTGTGAGCATGGAATATCTTTCCATTTATTTGTGTCCTCAACTTCTTTCAACAATATATATGGTTTTAATTGTAGAGGTTTTTTTATCTGCTTGTTTAAATTTATTACTAGGTATTTTACTCTTTTTCTTGTGATTGTAAATGGGATTGTTTTCTTCATTTCTCTTTCTGATAGTTCATAGTTTGTGTATATAAATGAACAGTTTTTTGTATATTGATTTTTGTACCCATCAACTTTACTGTATTTGTTTATTATTTGTAGTAGTTTTTTTGGTGGAGTCTTTAGGGTTTTTTATATGTAAAGTCATGTCATCCGCAAGTTCTGACTGTTATTTCCAGTGCTTTCTGGCATGTTCTTCACCTCACTTAAGTTCTTCAGCCTCAGAATTTGCTTGGTTCTTTTTTGGAGTTTTCATCTCTTTAGTAAAATACTCCTTCTGCTCATCAACTTTGTTCTTGAGCTCATCGGGCTGCCTTTCTGAGTTTTCTTAAAGCTCACTGAGCTTCTTCATGACCCCTTTGAATTCCCTATTACTTAGATCATAATCTTCCCATGGCTTTAAATTTTGTTTCTGGAAAATTGTTTTCTCTTTGTTATACTGTGTTACCATAATTTTTCATTGTGCTTCATGAGTTCTTCCTCTGCCCTTCCATTTGGACTAGGGAATGCTTTTCTTATTCAGTCAAATAAAGCTTTGTTTACTTTGATTCTAACAGTTTACGTTGGTAATCAGGTGCCTTTTTTTTGTTTTCCAGTAGGTGGCACTATAGCATAAAATTTCGTTGTGTTTAGCTGCTAGTGAGAGCTAGTATTTTCCACCTCCACCGCCTGTGCCCGAGGTGCCGCTGGTGCCCTCCAGGCCTCCGCTGGCGCCCCTACAGTCGCTGGTACTTTGCTGCTGTCGGTATTGCTGTGTTGTGGGCATTGCTGTCCATGTCAGCGGGGTGTCGGGCAACTGGGTCTTGTGCGCAGTCTCCACAGGTGTGGAACCGAAGGGGGAGGTTGGGTGGGGAGCCAGGGTCTCAGGCTTCTGGCTTCCTCTACTGTCGAGTTCAAAGGCGCCACCGCGGCGGGTGAGGGGGCTGGTATCGCGGGTGCCACTGAAGCAAAGGGACCTGGGGCGTGGGCCTGCCTATGCCACTGTTTGGTTCCCTGTGGCCACAGGCGCGGTGGAAGGGGGCAGTCTTGTGTGTCACCTCTGCTGCTGCTACCAGGTTGTTTGGAGTTGCGGATACAGCCTCAGCCAATGGGGGCCAGAATCATGGGCACCCACCTCGCTGCTGTCTTTTAATATTGGGGCGCGGGGCGTGTTAGGGGTGGGTGCCGGGGTTTCGGTTTCGCTGGGACTGTGGGCTTAGCCACCCTGGCTGACCCAGCCATTGGCTATCTTAGCTGTTCCCCTTTGCCCTCTTCTCTGTGTGCTCCAATCCACCCACTTTCTGGTGTACAGAAGTGCATCTCTCTCCAGAGTCCTGGTGTGCGGGTAGGGGCACCTTTTTTGAGTTATGGGTGTCCCACTTGGTGTAGATTGAAGGGGAGAGATTTAAAGGAGCATCTCGTGCTGATGTAATTCTTGTTAACTTTTGAACAAGTAAGTTTCTCTGAGTAAGTCACTACAGGCCCTTTATCAAAGATAAATAATATTTTCAGTAATTAAGCAGTTTCTTTTCAAAGTTCAATTTGCTTTTCATTAATAAGCAAGTGAGTAGCTATATTATGAATTAACATTGTTATGACTTTCAGGAAAGCATAAGACTCTATTCATAGGAATTAATTAAGAATCTCAGGTTTACACTTTGGAGATCAGACACTGATTATCTTTCAGAAAGTCACATTTCAGCTTCATATTAACTTTTGCACGAACTTAGAGGGTATCACACCACTGAGCACCAGAGGAACTGGGGAAATGCAAACACTGATGGAGATTTTCTTATGTGACCAAGAACTAGTAAAAGGCAAGCAATGATTCTTAGCAGATAGAGGTGGAGATGCAGGTGAAGATAATCATCACTACTGTAAGTTCTCCATCTAAATTTCTCAGACTCTGATACAGCCTGCTAGGCAATGGTTCTTAAACTCTCAAGCAAGAAGAAATACCTAGGGATTCTGTTAAAGCGGCTGAAGCCCTGGTTTCATCCCTACAGATTAATTCAGTTGATGTGAGGTGAGACTTTGAGCCTTTTAATGGTTAAGAACAATACCACCCTAAGGATTGCCTACAATTCTGATGCATGTGACATTGATGGAACACGCTTGGAGAAACAGTGCAGTGCACTTGGGATTAAGAGTCCCTGCAGCTTGGCAAAAGTGTTGACAGATGTGCCCCACCCCTCAGGTGTGTGGAGGTTGAGAACTATAGCTGTAAAAGGAAAGTGGAGTTTCAAAGTCAAAGAGGACCCAGTATAGCATTAAAATAATTTATTATTTTTTTCAACTAAGCTCAAGTAAATGTCTGGAATAATAATTTGTGTTAAGAAGTCAAGTCTATTTCTGGGTTTCACTCAGTAATAAGTATTTCACTGTTCACGGAAGGCCTGGTACACCTGGCATTAGAATTCAGCTGGTCATCATTTAGGTAATCCTGTAGGAAAGGGTGAAGAAGTGTGAAGGTGTAAGCTCTTGTGAAGGTGTAAGGTACTTAAGAAAATCCCACTTGTTCCTCAGCTGAGTGTTCTAGCCAATCTACCTAGTATGATTACTCTTTTTATTTCTTTAAGTCCAAACTAAGAAAACACAATTTCCTTCACTTTGGCTCCCTTCGTGGATAGTACACATAGAATACTACGTTCTGAAGGGGTTCTGATAAGTACAGATGATTCAAATAAATGCTTTAAATTTAACATCCATTTTTTAAATTGTTTGTATAAAATGAAAGTCTAAGGAATGAGGATTGTGCACCAACTTCTTCCGGGAATGACCCAGAAGCAGAAAGAGAAATTCTTTTTTTCTGGGTCACCAGGTATTGCCTCAAATTCTAGTATGATGAGGACATGCTAGTTCAGAAGTGTTGAAATCAGGGTGCCAGGAAATGCCCAGCAAGGGTGGTAAAGCATACCCTGGTAGGAAAAACCAAACACACAAGTGTCATGAGCTTCCTGGAACTAGTGTATTATCAAAAAGACGTGGAATAAGCAGGGCTAAATGACACACTCACAAGCCCTACGGACTGGAAGCCGTCTGCAGATGAAGGCACCTAGAACACAGAGGTTGTGCATCATGAGCAGCAGGAGAGACACAGACCTCTTTTGGTTGGGAGAAGTCAAAGCTTACATGTCACTCATACACAAAGTTCTGCGTCATAAGGGGCCTCCTGCTAGCCTGGAACCTAGTACTGGTTTCTTCCACAACTCCTGCATACAACGGTTTCAGGAAGAACTCATCTCATTTAAAGACAATTGTTAGTCAAAAAGGATTCAACACATAGTTTCAAAAAAGATAATAAAGGAGAAGAAACAGGAAATACAAATGGCAGATAAGGACCTCTCACCAGAAAAAAAAAATGTCACTGGAAAACATAAAAATGTAGAATAATCATATCATCACATATTCTACATCCTTTGTAAGTTATCTAAATTTGGTTACAAGTTACCACTCATATGGTCAAAACAGAGAAAGTCTCAGGAAAATAAATTCTGGTTGAAAAAAAGAGATGAACTATCTGTCAGAAATGAGGTAACACACTGAAGAGTAAAAGAAGGAAGAGTGTTTTGGTTATTATCTACATAACATATCATCCCAAATCTTACAGGCTAAAAAGCACAACAAAAGAATACTTTTGAATCTGCCATTTTGGTTGGGCTCAACAGAGATGCCTTTTCTCTTCTGCATGAGGCATCCGCTCAGGCAGTTCAAGTGAACCAGAGAATCCACCTCCCCAGTGGCTTACTCACTCAGGTGGCTGGAAGCTAAGCCAGGTTTGTCGGCCAGGAGTGTGGGCTCCTCTCTACGTAGGCCTCTCCAGAGGGCTGCTTGGACCTATGGGCTATAGATGTCTGTACAACATTGTAGCAGGGTTCTAAAAGCAACTGTTTGAGAGTCAGAAATTAGAAGCTGTTGATCTCTTCAGTCTGGGCCCTGAAACTGGTAGGGTCCCTTCTGTCATCCTCCAGTGGTCAAAGTGGTTTCAGAGCTCACCCAAGCTTAAAGTGAGGAGGCTTAGATTTCCACCTGTTATGGGAGGAATAGCAAAGACGTTGTGGCCATCTTTAATCTGCCACAAAAGAATTTTGAAATCAGAAAAAAGGAAATAGGTATTTTGAAAAGTTGGTGAGAGCTGCAGAAGACAAAATTGAGAAAGGAACACAGTAAATAAAAGTAAACAAAAAGGATAGTGAGAAAATTATAGATGTGGAGTCCAGACATAGGAAATCCAAAATAGGCATAATTAGTGATCAGGAGGAGAATGGAATAAGAAAATGAAATCATTTAAAGGGATTTACATATCTGGCAATATTCTTAAATAAAAGTCTGGAATATAATCCAGTTATAAAAATCTAGAAATGAGAAAAATATAACAAATATTTTTTATAAATGTTTGTATTTTTGTTCTCATGGTTATTCTTATACAAAACCTTTTTATAAAACTCTATATTCCTGTCCTGACTGGTGTTGTTCAGTTGGTTGGGCATCATCTGGCAAAGTGAAGAGTTGCTGGTTTGATTCCCCATCAGGGCACATACCTGGGTTGCAGGTTCGGTCCCTGGTTGGGGTGTGTTTGAGAGGCAACTGACTGATGTTTTTTTTTCTCACATCAGTGTTTCTATCCTTCTCTTTCTCCTTCCCTTCTCTATAAATAAAATTAAATAAAACCTTAAAAGAAAACTCTATATTCCTCTCTTTTAGTGACTAATGGTTCCCTACTTTGAACAACATTGAAGTTAGCCAGGAATATTCATTCCCCATCTCTTCCCTTCCATGTGCTTCTAATTTGAGATAATGTCCATATATAAGGCAATTGTGAGTTTGTATATTCTCTATCCTCTCCTTATCTTAAAAAGTGTGTTGTATCTATATTATTAGAGCATGTAATGACCTGTAACCCTTGTTTCCACTATTTTAACTTAGATTTTTTAAAAAATTGAGGTGAAATTCACATAACATAAATTTAGCCATTTTAAAGTATACAGTTCAGTGACATTGAGTACATGTATGTTAAAAATGTCAAATAAACAGAAGATCTATTTAGTTCCATAATATTCGCAGCACTCCAAGAAGAAAATCCACACCCATTAAGTAGTTACTATACATTCAACCCCTTGCAACCATCAATATGCTCTAAGGATTTACCTCTTCTGGACACTTCATATAGATAAAATCATACAACATATGACTTTTGTGTCTATCTTCTTTCACTTAGAACGATGCCTTTGAGGTTTATCCATATTGTAGTGTGTATTAGCACTTCATTCTTTTTTGAGGCTCAAGAATGCATTGTGTGCATCTATCACAATTTGTTTATCCATCCACTGATGGACATTTGGGTGTTTCCACCTCTTGGCTGCTATGAATAATGCTGCTATGAACATGCATGTGCACTATTTGTTTTAGTAGCTATATTCAATTACGCTAGGGTTATACCTAGAAATTAAATTGCTGGGTCATATGGTAATTCTACATTTAACTCTTTGAGGAACCACCAAACTGTTTCCACTGCAGCTGCAGTTTACATTTCACCAGAGATGTTCAAGTGTTCCAATCTACAACTACAAGGTCTTTCCAGAAAAAGTACAACCATTATTAATATAATGAGAATGGTTTGTACAACATTGATGTAACCTGGCAGCCAGGGAGAGTGGACTGGAATGTTGCATGCATGAACAATGATGACTGTACGAGTCAGTGGGGGCAGTAGATGCCATTTAGTGAGCATGCATACTGTGTGGCTGTCACATTCAAAATGACAGAGCAAAGAATCTACATAATTTTTGCATTAAGCTTTAAGAGTCTATTTTAATGATTCAGAAGGCTACAGCTATGGGCAACTGCTGATTGGCACCTTCATCACAGCAGTCATTAAATTGTTGTGCATAATGTGTCATGCAGAGTTTTTTGGTGAAACACCCAGGTGACTCAGTCCCCCTGCAGCCAAGATCTGGCACCCTGTGACTTCTGGCTTTTCCCAAAACTAAAGTTGCCTTTGAAAGGGAAGAGATTTCAGACCATAGATGAGATTCAGGAAAATACAACAGGGCCACTGCTGGAGATTGGGAGAATGGTGTGAGGTCCGAAGATGCCTACTTTGAAGAGGACTGAGGTGTCATTGTTCTATGTGCAATGTTTCTTGCATCTTGTGCCTTCTTCAATACATGTCTCTCTTTTTAATATACATGACTGAATACTTCTGGACAGACTTCATATACTAACACTTGTTCTTTTTTAAAAAAATCATGCTCATTCTAGTGGATATGAACTGGTATCTTATTGTGATTTTGATGTGCATTTTCCTAATTACTAATGACATTGAGTATCTTTCATGTGCTTATTGGCTTTTTGATTAGTCTTCTTTGAAGAAATTCTTATTCAAGTCCTTTGCCCATTTTTTAAATTGGGTTGTCTTTTTGTTGGTGAGTTGTAATTCCATATGAATTTGAGGATCAGTTTTTCCATTTTTGCATAAAAAGCCATTGGAATTTTGACAGAAATGTATTGAGGCTGTTGATTACTTTTGATAGCATTGCCATCTTAATACATCTTCCAATTTATGAACATAAGATGAACTTCAAGTTTTTTGGTCTTATTTACTTCAATGATGCTGTATAGTTTTCAGTGTACAAGTATTTCATTTTGTTTTGTTCATTTTTCATTTTGTTCATTTTCTTTGTTAAATTTATTCTAGCCCTACACTGGAGACAGCCCCTACCCATTGTAGACAGCCCCCACCCATTAGTCATGTAGTAGCCATCTCTGTTGTCAGGTTGAGAGTTGCAGCATGGCAGTATGTATGTTCAAGAAACCCTTACGTGTATTTTACTTAGTAATGGCCCCAAAGCACCAGAGTAGTGATGCTGGCAATTCGGATATGCCAAAGAGAAGCAGGAAGTATGCTTCCTTGAAGTAAAAATGTAAAAATTCTTTACTTAATAAGGAAAACATATATATGTGCTGAGGCTTAAAAAATATGTATATGCTGAGGTTTATATCTATAGTAAAAACAAATTTTCTATCCATGATATTGTGAATTAAAAAGAAATTCATGCTAGTTTTGCTGTTGCACCTCAAACTGTAAAGGTTTGGCCACATCAAGTGATAAATGCTTAGTTAAGTTGGAAAAGATACTAAATTTGTGGGTGGAAAACATGAAAACCTACCTACCTACCTGCATACATATATACACACACAGTACCAAACTACTTGATACTTTCTGAGGTTTCAGGCATCTGCTGGGGGTCCTGGAACATATTCCCCACTGAGAAGGGGGAACTACTCTAGTGTGTGGTCTCACTTCCTTTCAACTTGAAAAAGCTTCTTTAGCATTTCTTGTAAAGTGGTTTTCCTAAAAATGAATTCTTAAAATCTGAGAATGTCCTCATTTTGCCTTCATTTCTGAGAGTTTTGCTAGATATAAAATTCTTGATTGAGTTTCTTTCCTTTCAGCACTTTGTGTGTCATTTCATTGCCTTTGTTACCAAACAAAAGTGTTTTTTGCCTGCCAGCTGCTGAACGCAGGCATAAGACAAAGGTTGGTGGGGAAGGAAAGAGGTCTTTATTAAAATGTTTTGCAACTTGGGGAAATGAGGGACTCCCCGGCTCTAGGCCAATCACACACAGACAACCCAAAAAGACTGAAACCCAAAACATTGCCCAGAAGTCCCACTGTATCCTTATCTGTCCTTTGGAGCACACGGCTGCTGGGCGGACTGCTGTCTGGCTTCAGGCTCCCTGGAGTGTGCGTGTGGGTTGGTGCTACCATCGCCACACTGCAGCTTCCTGTGCCAGGGGGCCAGGGCCACTGCCAGCTGTGGCAGCCAGTTGTGCAGGGGATCTGTCCACCCGAATCTCAGAGGAAGAGAAGGGGCGAGTCTCTGTCTTCCCTTCATTTAAATCTCCCAGCGCAAGCTTCTGTGTGCTCTGAAAGTTTCAGCTACCTAGCCAGTCCCATCCTTTTCCCAAGCTAGACTGGCAGGTCAGCACCTCCCCATGTTGCCATGTTCCGGAAGGGAGCAGGAGGGCTTTTCCTTCTGTCAAGCACCCTCACCAGTCTTGGACAGAGCCCACACAGGGGCCCCCTCCTGTTTCCTCAGTGGCCCCCCAGAACTCAGAGAGAGTCCTCACCCAGACTCCTGTTCATGGCTCCCAAAGTGGTCCCCATTGGACACCGGTTCATGGCCTCCAGAGCTCAAACAGTTCCTACTAGATCCCAGTTGTGACCTCAAATGGTCCCCCTGGAACCCCAATTTGTGGCCCCTGGAACTAGAGCTGCCCCATCAAATCCCAGTTGTGCAGAAACCCAAATGGTGCAGTGCCCAAGTGGCATATAGCCCAAATGACCTGAAGCCCAAGTTGCATAAAATCCAAATGGCCCAGTGCCTGTTTGGCACACAGCCCAAATGGTGGGCATGGCCTGCCAAATTGCCTGGAGCCTAAATGGCACAGTGCCCATGTGGCCTACACCAGAATTGCAGGTGTGGCCTACCAAGCAGCTCTACAAGCGGCTCTGCCCAGACCCAAATGGCGTAGTGCCCACAACACCCCCCCATGTGTATGCAGGTTCAGCTTGCCCAGTCTTGGGGTCCCTTTCCCCCCTGGATATGTTTCCTTCCACCATCCTGGCATTTCCGGAGGCCAATGCCTTGAGTGGAGGTGCAGGGAAATTCCCTGAGCCTGGGAAATCTCATCAGTTGTGCTCTTGGAGTCAGTCTGCCACAGGCAGCTGGGACCTGACTGAAGTTCTCAGAGTCCCATCTGGGTTGCCAATATACTGCCAAATAAAAGTTGGGGTTGGCTGCCCACCACCAAACACAGGCATAAGACAAGGGTTGGTGGGGAAGGAAAGAGGTCTTTATTAAAGTGTCTTACAATTTGGGAAACAGGGGACTCCGCAGCTCCAGGCCAATCTCACACAGACAACCCAAAAAGACTGAAACCCAAAACAATGCTCAGAAGTCCTTATCCTTCCACTGTATCCTTATCTGTCCTTTGGAGCACAAGGCTGTTAGGAGGACTGCTGTCTGGCTTCAGGCTTCCTGGAGTCTGCATGTGGGGAGGGTGCTGCCATCACCATGCTGCAGCTTGCCAGGCGCCTGCCAACTGCTGAAGCTAGTCGTGGAGGGGTTCTGTCTGCCCTCTGTTTAAATCTCCTGGGGCAAGCTTCTGTGCACTCTGGAAGGGTCCAGCTTCCCAGCCAATCCCAACCTTTTCCCAGGGTAGGCTGGCAGATCAACACTTCCCCCTGCCGCCATGTCTTGGAATGGAGTAGAGGGCTTTTTCCGCAGTCAATAACTCTCCCCAGCCTCCTACAGACTATGTGCAGACTCCCTCCCACAACCAAGTCTCTGCCTGGGGTTAGGGAAATCTGTCATCACGTATCATGCTAGCAGTGCAGCTTCACCCCAACTGCCTTGGGCATTTCCTGTGAATCCTCCTCACTTGAACCTTCCTCTGCCCTACAGTCTGGCCAAGTCTGATACAGATCTATTTGTACCACCTCCAGGTCTCCACTGTTTCTGGTACATCAATTTTTAATCTTAACAGGGTTTTCTTATACATAGTGTTTTCAAGATTGTCCTGTCTCCCAACATTTTTATTCTGACAGGCCTGGTTGTGGATCATTTTGCTTTAAGTTTGCTTTCTTGGGTTAATGTTTTCATAAACTTTGGGATTTTTAGGCATTATTTCTCATAATTTTCTGCTTACTTTCCTACTGGTATTCCCATTACACATAAATTGACTTTTCATGTTTCTCTGAAGCTGTTTGTTTTTTCTTCCTCCTCTTCTTGGGATGGCAGCATCAGTATTGCCTAATCTCATTTTCCTGATTCTTTCTACTGCAAGCTCAGATCTGTTAAGTACGTCTAATGATTTTTTCATTGCAGTTATTGTACTTTTCCTAGTCCAGAGATTTCCATTTTGTTCTTTTAAAACAATTTCTTCTTTATTCTCTATTTGATGGAATTTTATCTTTCTTTACCTCTGGCATAGTCTTAGTTTTTAAAAAATGTAACAGCTGCTTTTGTGTGCTTTCAATATCTGGGCCCAAAGGTAGTTTCTTTTGATTGCTTTTTCCCCTTGTGTATGGGTCAGTTTCCTGTTTCTTTGCATGCCTTGTCATTTTTTGTTGAAAACTGGGCACTTTAGATAATATAGCAGCTCTGGGCCTCATCCTCCCCCCTTCCCTAGGGCTTGTTTGCTTATTTGTTTAAAAACATAAGTGGGCTTACTTCAGTTAAGTCCACTCACCTTGCAACACATAACTTACCCTGCAGCTTCTGAAGGACATGTGTTGTCACCCTGACTCCAAAACCAGTGACAGTAGTTTTAGCAGGGCTTTTTTACTGTTCATTTCCCAGATCTCCTTGTAAGTATTCTAGCTGGTCTACTTCTACTGTTATCACACTGTTAACATCCACAAATTGCTAGCAGGCCATTCTATTTTTTGATAAGCACTGGGGTGTAAAATGCCGGATAGTTCGACGCGATTAAACTCAGGGCCTTGTAGTCTTTAAGGTTTGTTTCAACCTTAGGGCTACTCTTTGCTGCTACTTTAATTCTATGCTAGAACTTCTCACGTTTTGCTTATTGCTATCATGAAGCCATTAATCTCCTCTTATGTCTCCCCAGAATTCCACTCCAAATCTCCTTTTGTCTACAGAACCCTTAAACTTTTTTCACTCTGCTCTATATAAAGTTGGCCCCTTTAGGGGATGCACCCCAGTGAAAACCATTTTTATAGTTTGCTTCTCCCACTGAGCAGAACCTCTATGCTATTCAACCCACAGCTAGGGATGG
The DNA here is from genome assembly GCA_004027475.1 of Anoura caudifer. Classification (NCBI taxonomy): domain Eukaryota; kingdom Metazoa; phylum Chordata; class Mammalia; order Chiroptera; family Phyllostomidae; genus Anoura; species Anoura caudifer. The sequence goes on along the minus strand of PVKU01001714.1, from coordinate 13,100 downwards.
GGAGAGTAGCTTGCTCTTCTAGGAGTGATACCTGTGGTCTTACAAGTAGAGAAGTGAGTGGTAGTCCCTGGTCCTCTCTGTTTGCCTCTCTTTGCATGGAACCTCCATTCTAATCACTATCACTCCAGTTTATGAGTAAGTCAACTGTTAATCTCAGTGCGGTTTTGAGTGAGCTGGGGCAATGGTGATTTGGAAACAGTATTCCTGGTCTGCCATTCCTGGGGTAGATCTGTGCAACAGGTGGGGACTGGGGGGAAGGGAAAAGCAGTCCGCTCCCCCTGACGAAAAACTGCAGGCTGAAATTGGGAGCTAGTGGGAGGAGGGGTGTAGGGGTCAAGGGTCCAATACCACAGAGACTCACTATTCTTGCCAAGATTTAGTATTTTCTTGAATAAAAGTTTTTGTTTGCTTTATGCTTTTACGATAATTTCAGAAACTTAAATTTTTTAAAAAATTATTTACAAGTTATGGTTGTTTCAGTGAGTCTGTGGATCTCCTCATGCTGCCATTCCGAAAGTGCTTCCTGATTTTTTCAGAATGTACGCCTTAAAATACAAGCAATCAAGACCCTTTAAATAAGCAATATGCTCTCAACTTGAAAATGCTTTCTTCTGTCACCAGCTGATTCAACATACACACAACACACCGAATAAATAAGCAGTTCTTTAATAGTTGTGTAAATATATCCTGAAGTCAAGAATCTTTATCATTTAGAAGAGCAGTGTATTACACCAGTAAATGTTACTTCATTTGTGGTACAAAGTAAATAATGTGTGAGTAGTTCTGAAATAGTTCATTGAATTTCTATTTCCAATCCAGTGATAAAACCAATCGTTAAAATAAGAGAATCCAGGTCCTACTGAGGTAATTTAAGAACTCATCAGTTTTCCACAACTTGAATGTGAGCTCCAGAAAAAAATATTAAAGATGTCTTTCAATGTGATGCAACTGTATAAAACTAGAATATGACCATTAGATGACCAGTGTATCAAAATCAACGGAATTTATAAAACACATCTAATTCTAAAGTAAGAAGAAATAAAGACAATTTACAAAGAATTATATAACTGCTTTTTAATCATCATCAGAGTCCGAATCATATTTCTTTCCTCGGATAGTTTTCTTCTCCAGCTTTGTGAAATTTGTTCCAAATTTCTTTTGGCTCTGAAATGGTGGCTCCATTAAATTTTCACTGAAAATACAGCAAATTTAAAAAGCATTATTCTTTATGATTTAGTACAGCTGGTATACTAAACTTCAGAAAAATTTCTTTTTTCCCACACCGTAATATATAGAATAGAGTAAAATTTTCTCCAAAATGTTGATGTCAAGGAAGAGATATCCAATATATTTTTTATACTGATAGTTAATAGTGTTAAATCTTACTTTGCATTACTAAATGTTTTATTTGCTCTTTTATCACTAATAATCGATTACATTTCATATAGGAAGCCAACAGAATTTCTGACTGAAAAGCTAAGAAGGAAATCTAAGGTTTTTTTACCCTCATCTGTTTTGGTTATGCTGAACCTGTATTAGATTTTTTTCACTGTGAAAATGACAGAAAAACATGCTATATTTTTTCATAGCCTGTTGTGACTGGTTTGGTCCTGTTTAACACCATTTAATATTCATATTTCTACGGACATCATCAAAACTCATGGAATTCATTCACTGGAATTGGTATGAAACTCTTTTCAATGTCGTCTAAGAAATAAATGAAATATGACAATTTCTTCGTTCAAAAATATCTGGGAATATACCTAGCATCTAGATCTTGGTTTGGAAGTATCATCTACCACTGAAAGGAACCGTGGCTCTTACATCTCATTTGTACCAGAAAGAAAGTGCTCAGACAATTCCGGGGACATGACCAAAGGCTATAGAGACAGTGTGAAAGGGGCTCTCACTGGCCAAACCTGGGGCAGTTTGAAACTCAAAGTAAATAATAATGGCAACAGAATATAACCCATTGAATAAAATAATCCACAGCCCATTCTAATATAAATAAATAAATAAAATTAATGTGAGACATGGAAAAGTTGTTCCTTAAGTCACCATTTGGCCTGGTAGACAACTGATTAACCAGAGCTCAGTCACTCCTACCAGAAATGAGACACACCATCACATGCCTCTTGACATGCGTGCCCTAACTAAGAAGGAAGAATACATCACTTCCATAATATACCTGTAAAAAAATGTATAATATGAATCTAAACTTGAAACATTAGACAAACCCAAGTTGGGGAATGCTCTCAAATAATCAGTATGTACTCTTCAAAAATGTCAAAGTGCTGAAAAACAAAGGAAGGGTAACAGGCTGTTACAGGTTACTGGAACCAAAAGATGCACCGACTACATGCAATGCATTTTCCTTTTTTTTGACATGGGACATCAAAGGGGCATTAATAGAATCTGAGTAAGATCTGTAAATTATAAGTGTTTCCTGTTTTAATAATTGTACTGTGGTTATATAAGAAAATCTCCTTGTTTTTAGGAAATACACACAAAAATATTTAGGAGTAAAGGTACAATACATCTACATTTTCCACTCAAACGGTTAAGAGAAAAATTTAAGATAAATATAAAATGTTTAAAATTAGAAAATATGGGTGAAGGGTATATGAGCACCCTTTGTATTATTTCCAACTATTTACACTTGGAAATCATTTCAAAATAATTATTTAAAAAAATAGTACCTTATTTAATATTAATATCCCAGATCAACTTCCACAATGTAGGAATCTTTTAGACATGTATAGGAGAAATTCAGAGGAAAAGGGGTAGAAAAGTGAAAAGGTAAGAGAACCTTCTATTTATGAAATGCACTATGACTGTGGAATGACAACTTCATAGTTTTACCAATTATTCTTGCAAATAAAGAACAGACAAAAAGGACAAGTTTATATGCTCTAATTTGTGGAATTAGATGAATTATTTGACTGGAGAAATAGACAAAGAAATGAATGAAAAATGGAAGTTGGAATTTAGATGGTTTTCAAACTTAAGACTCTTCCCCCTAATAATTTAAGCTAAGCATAGAAATGAGATTCTATATATTGTATCAGATTCTACAAGTGAGGCAGGAATATACATCACAAATCTAATGTTTGGAAGTCAGTCATTATGAATTTGAGTAATCCGGTTTAAATCAGGGGAGAGTCAACTCCGGGGTATAATTTTGGGTTTCCAGGTTATGCAGAATTAGATTCACGAGGATCTGTTAGCTTGAAACTTTTACAGCTAGGCGTACTCAAAGACTCACTGTTCTCCATAACTCTGAGTTTTGCTGTGAGGTTATGCTCATAATGCACAATTTAAGAAATACTATGCTTTTCTCTTGTCAAAGTCTTTCTACATCTCAGCCAAAAGATCTTAATTCCATAAAATAAATGTTAACCCCCCCAAAAAAAAACTTCTCTGAAAATATCACTGAAAATGTGAAATAAAATAAGTCTGTTGTTTTGTTAAAAGTTACCTGTAATTAAGAATATCAGAACAGCCAAGCCTCCATTCCAATGTTTCTGTGGTGAAGTCATCTGTATTTCCTAGGTCAGTAAATCCAATGACATAATCTTGTGTTTTTCCATCTTTTACCAGTGCTAGTGTGGGAATGACTTTGATCCTCAGTCTCTCACAAAGGAAAGGCGCTTTTTCCACATTCAGCTTCAAAAATTTGGTCTCCAGATGTTTCTTGGACAGTATCACCAAATGTCTGTCTAATATTTTACACCTGTAAATAACAAATATAGAAAATCAGAAACTAAAACAATAGATATCTTATTTTTAAAAATAAATATCATTAAAGTACATTAATTTATTTTATGCTGAATTTACCGCCAGGCCCTAAATTTTTGTTTCTTCAGTTTCTTCTGGGATAGCTTTTCCTCCCGTGCAACCTCCTCTTCTGGCTTAGGAACAATCTGCTCTTTTTCAGTACGGGTCACCTCAGTGTGGCAGGGAGAGCTTGTGTATGGGCTGATCCACCCATGAGCTTTGCTCTAAGTTCTGCCTTGCATCTTGGGAGCTTTGTTCACCTGGATGTGCTCAATGACCAGAAATCTACATCTAAACCCTTAAGTTCAGCATTAGTCTCTGCCTTTTTAAGCAAAATATGCAGTAAAAAATTCAGCAGTCTTTGGCCACTGACTGTGTCCCGACCCACTATTTGGCTTAGGCACACCTACCAACTCCTTTGTTGTAATGACAAATGACACACATTGCTTCTGTAAAATGACATCCTTAAGACACTTTGTGGTGTTTTGAATATGCATACCCCTGATGGCCTGGGCAGTTTCATGAGTGTTCTTCAAGTGAACACTAAGATTTGAACCTCTTGATATGCATGACTTTGTGGGGTTTTCTGGGTAAAATGAATAGTAAACTTTCAGAGGTCACCTGTGGCCACTTTTGGGAAGAGCTAAGGTACATGTAATTTTATAGTTTATCTTGTTTGAGTCTCATAATTTGGTAGCCAACTGGTGCTTCTGTTAGATGACCTCATTTCCCTATAGATTAGCTGCCTTCGAGAGGTAGAAAAACAATCTATAGCTAGATAGTCTGATCTGCTCTATTGATATTTATAAAAACCAAAGTATTCAATATATGCCTCAAATTGTTAAGTGTTTCATGTTGTTGTCATGTTCACAGTAAGAACAAAAATAGTCATTTCCTCTTTTGCATGTTTTCTGGTATCTCATACAGGGAGCTTGAAGGGAGACAAATGTGACCTGACAGAACTCAGAAGAGACTTTTCAGAATTAGTAGCGTGCATATGGTGCTATATTTGGAAGTCATTAGGAAAGACTGGTGTCACTGAGAGGGAACTCTTCTAGCTGTGCAGCTCTGTCAGCAAGAAGCATATTAAGGGTAAGGGCTGTAATATGGTCATTATTGTTTCACAATACTGGAACTAACTTATATTAAGCTATCTTCTACTGAAGAGGAAAACAGAAGTGACAATTTCTTTAAAGTAGAACATACTTAAACTGGTCAATCCTCTAGTATTTCTAAAACAGACTATCGTAATAATCTTTTTGAGCAGTAGTTCTTAACAGTTGATATCCATTACATCCAACTTTTAAAATATAAATATGAATCAAAAAAATTGCTGGGAGTGTAGCTGGGAAACACACAGGTGATGCTCATGCCCAGTAACGTTGAGACCACCACTTTGGATGCCTAGGCTTTTGGGGCGCTCCTTGATTGTAGGTTTTCCTGAATTAGGTTTGGGTCCAGTGAGTTTCTTAAAAATTTAATGCCCCATCACTTCCCCTCTAATGTATCTTTTTATATATCACCCTAAAGTACAGCAATGAGAATTCAGTGAAAATGGTAGGAAAGAACAAATTAGTAAAATGTTTGAATTAAGTTTAAAAGAAATGATAAATGAACTTTTATATGAAAAATATGTTCTTGAATATTCATATATAAATCAACTTCCATGGTTTTACTGGAGTAATATGGAAGCTATTTTATTTTATTTATTTTTGCCTTTTAATTGTTTTTATTACTCAAAAAAGATTCATTTTTAAATTTAGCTTTCTGACCCTGTGCTTGTGCCTTCAATACTTTCACAATGATTTTCTGCTTCTCAATAAGGAAAGCACGCTTGATCCTGTCGCAGACACATTTAGCACACACAGATCCACCACAGGCCCTGCTGACACTGACCTGCTTTTTCGTTTTAGACAACCCATTAGAACTTTACGGTCTCACAGCACAAACTTCGCGAAGTTGGCCTGGGCACACATCACATACAGATTTCAGTGTTTTCCCAACCTTCTTGGTATAAAGGTAAACAATCTATTACCAGGTGTTTGAGACAGCCTAGTTTTGTTAGAGTCTGTATTCTAAAAGGTGAAAAATTTATACGATCTGAAGAGAAATCGGAGTATAGAGGCTGTACTGTAGAAGAGCTCCAATGATGTGTCCAATGCTGGCCCACTCTGAATGCCTGAAGACACTGTCCCTGAAAGAGTTGGAACCTATCTTAAATAAGGCTATGTAATTAACCTATGTTTAAAAAACACAGAAGCAGCAGTCATGGTGCAGTTAAAATAGCTTTAGGCTTAAAACCTCTTATTATTTGGTAACTGAGTGACATTAGGTGAGCCATTTAACCTCCAAGTCTTGGTCTCTACATATGTAAATTAAAAACCACTTAGCTCAAAGGTTCACTGTGAATTTTCCAGTATTTTACACATGAAAGTATGCAACACACAGTTCCTTTGTGCTAAGAACTTTGATTTTATATATATTACATGCAACTGTATTAATATATACATATAAACTAATGATTTAAATTTTTAAGTTTTGTTTGAAGGTTAGTACTCCTGGTGCTGCACTGTTTATATCTCCAACAAATACATTTACTGAGCACCTAACTGTGTGTCAGCCATTGCTGCTCTAGGGCTAGGAATCCAAAGCACAGTGGGCCACAGTACAGGCAAACTTTCTACCTTCACAAAACTAACAAGCTAGTGGGTGAAAACATCTAACAATAAACAAGCGAACAAGCAAATCAATCTTACAGACTGATATATCAATAAATCCATATTTGGAAGTCATTAGGAAAGACTGGTGTCACTAGTGAGAAGAGAGGGAACTCTTCTAGCTGTGCAACTCTGTCAGCAAGAACCATATTAAGGGTAAGGGCTGTAATACCAAGGGCTATAATACCAATTACCTTTATACCAAGAAGGTTGGGAAAACACCGAAATCTGTATGTGGCGTGTGCCCAGGCCAACTTCATGAAGTCTGTGCTATGAGATCTTAAAGTTCTAATGGGTTGTCTAAAACGAAAAAGCAGGTCAGTGTCAGCAGGGCCTGTGGTGGATCTGTGTGTGTGCTAAATGTGTCTATGACAGGATCAAGTGAGAGGATCAAAGTCATTAGGAAGTCACTGGAAGTCATTAGGACAGACAGGATCAAAGTGAGGATCATCTACGTCAGAGGCTGGCAACTTAAGGCATATGTGCGCCAATGGAAGATGACAGTGTGCCACAGTAGTAGAGGGTTTTCTTGATACTCTTTACCTTCCTAATATCTTTTCCCACTTTCCCTTGGGGGAGATTTCACCATCTCAATAATTTTTCATTTTTATTTTTTTAGTCAAAGTCTTGGGCAGTCAATCCATGAAAGGTGTTAACTAACAATCAACTTGTTTGGTGCTAAACCTAAGATGGGGGCCAGACATTCCATGGACATGAGAGAAGGCAAGGCTCATATGGCGGTGAATGATAAAGACATAGCACTGGACCGCAGCGATGGCCTAAGGAGGGCAGCCCCACTCAGCATCAGCAAATTGCTTTGATACCGAATCTAGGGTTATAATCAAGTTTGCTGAATTTTATAAACATTCTGGAACCTAAATTAAAAATCAAAAATATTTCTCAATTTTTAAATGCTGGCAACTAATCAAATTTTGGGGCTTAAAAAAAGACTTGAACCCACTGGTTTAAGCTATAACTTCTTCTGGACGTATTTATTTTCATTTTATAAGGGATCTGCCTCCATGGAGGTTTGCAGACTTGAGTTGGTTTAAGAGATGTCACTTTCCTTTCCTTCCAGCCAAGCCTGGCAGTTCCAGCTGCGCTTCTGGTGAAAAGCTCAGTCAGGTCATTGTCTCCCTGTGGCTACATCATATTAGTGGGTAAAGAAAAATATTCTTGTTGCATTGATAAAAAATTTAAGTGTACATTTCTAAGATTTTTTTACTATAAATATAATTCAGAAAACAGCCATTTCTATAGAAATATTCTTGTTTTTTAATAATGTTCATTTATCCTTTTGTATGTCATTGGTTTTTAAGTTAATCTTTAAAATAACCATTGTTTAACTTTAATGTACAGTTCTAGTACAAAGGAGCAACTTAAGAAGTAGTTCCATTTATTTTTCGTAATTTCTGTTAGTATATTTCTATTCAAAGACCTTTCCATGTTTAAAAAATAGTCACTGAAGGAAACAAAGTTACCTGAATGTGGAGTCTCTGTAGAAATGGCAAACCACTTTCTTACTCTCCTTGACTTCTTGAAAAAAGTCTCTTTCACTAGGAATTTCTCTGTATTCCCCATGTCCTTTCGCAAGCCATTCCTGATGTGAAGAAAAGGGAAATATTACACATTTGAAATATCTTTCAGTACCAGTTTAGTTTGTGTCCAAATCAACATAATACAGGGTAGGGCAAAAGGATTCCAGTTGTGGGACATGGCACATAGTTTATTCTTGTATTATTATGTTATTTTCCATATGAACAACTAGAAACATACTTTTACCCAACTCTGTATTGTGTAAGTTGATTTTGCCTATAGAGAAAGATTTAATTTCTTATTTTCTAGTGTCAATGCAAAAACAGTTTGTGGGCAGTGGCTATCTCCACAGCATGGCTCATATTTTAGACAGTTATCTGTTTTGGTAACTTAGAATATATGTTTTCTTAGAACTCTGAAAATAAAAATGTATGGACTCAAGATACTTAGAATGTAAAGCCCATTAAATTTCTCTGCACTCACACTACTAAAATAAAGAACCTTTGATTCAAATTACTAAAAAGCTTTCATAAATAATGCTCATGAGATAAAGCCAGTCTTTGGGGGTGTGTGGCGGGTGAAGGCGGGAGAGGGGGATTACTGCAGCTCTGAAGCTCAGGGGGCCTGCTTATTCTTCATGATAACCATGGAGAGGCAGGAATCTCTTCTATACTGGCCACCAATGGGTAGTATCCTAGAAGAAAAAGTTGTCCACTCACAGTGCCCAGAAACAATAAAGGTCTCACAAGTCACATAATCCAACTTCCCAAACCAATTTATCAACCACACCTGACAGACCTTTCAGCTTCTTGAACCTTTCCTGTGGCAAGAAGCTTTTCATGACAACTGGAAACATGTTTCCTTTTTCAGGCTGCTAGTTTTAATAAAAAGGGGCACCGGGCTTGCGGGTAGAAGGCATGGACTTGAATAATTGTTCTACTACTTATCAGGCTATGAATTCTAATAACTTTTCTGAGTCCCAATTTCCTCAACTGCAGACATCATGAAGCATTTATCACATTGTGTAGTTGTAAAAACAAAAGTGTTTGACACAAGCTTAAAAAGCATTTGTATGTGTACTAATTTTTATTTATTTTTAAAAAGATTTTATTTATCTATTTTTAGAGAGAGGAGAATGGAGGGAGAGAAACTCTCACACGCCCCCTACTGGGGATATGGCCTGCAACTAAGGCATGAGCCCTGAACTGGAAGAGAACTGGCAACCTCTTGGTTTTCTGGCTGGTGCTCAATCCACTGAGTCACACCAGCCAGGGCTACTTTCTAATTTTTAGAGATCTTCTCACAGTTAAGTACAGTATCTCTAACTTCGGTCTGTGGATCCCAGCTTGAACCTAAGATCAGAGAGAAAAGTTCTAATCTTTCTTTCACGTTACCCCTTCAAATATCATATCTTGCCTATGTTTTTTCCACTTCTCCATGCTAAAATTTCCATTTCCTTTTGACTGTTTCTCGTATGAAATGATATTTAGACTTCTTACTCTTCTGGTTGTCCTCTGAATAGTCTAATTTCTCCATATTCTTTTAAAATGTGGCAGAGGTCTGAACGCAGCCTTCCACAAGGTCCAACTAGAAAGAGGCAGGAATGCCATCCCCTTTCCTCCTCTGCACTCAAGCTAACACAGCCCAGACACAGTAGTTTTGGTATCCATTTCACATTGGCTCACACTGAGTGACACTCACAGGAGGCCTAGATACCTTCTCCCTATGTGACATTTCTTTGGTAAAGGTCCTATAAAGTTTAACTCTCAAATAGTAATTCCTTAATAATGACACTTCTTGATTCCTTTCTTCACTTGCCAAAGATATGTGCCCTTAAAAACCTGTATTTTTGTTTTTTAAACAGCTACTGTTTTTCTCCATTACTAATTCCCATGTGTTTAACCAATAGGCTGAAGACCTGCACCTGTCCATTTCTTAAAGGGAGGCAAGCTGACTCCAAACCTCCACCAATGCCCGACAACTCTCTGAAGACACTCAACACACCCTGAGCTATAAGTACATCTCCTTTCACAGAGCATGTGCTCTACAGGTGTGAGGTGTGTGCTGAATGGGTTCAAGCAGGATGGGAACAAATGACAGTGCAGGCTGAGCCTACTGATGTGTGCCAAATGGGCAGTACCTGGTTCTCCCTTAGGGGTTATCACCCAAGCCTCTTGTGGGCTTCTCCTACTTCTCACCTTGTTCTTTTGCTCCCTCCCTAAGTCCCACATCTCTAGCAGCTGCAACAGTAGGGGAGTGCTTGGTTAACCGAGGAATGTTGATTAACACAGGCCTATTGAGTGCTTATGTCATTGTATGCACTGGTTTCCACAATAGCTTCGTGGATCAGCAAGTCAAAACTACTATAAATCTACACTACTCTCAAACAGACAGCTTTAAAAACCTTTAAGGCTTCTTGCCTACTTCCTCAGAAAACATTTTAACAAAAAACATCTATTAAAATGCAATAAAATCTCCAAAATAAGATCCTCTGAGTTACTCCATGACAAATTCATTTTAAATTGATTTCTATATTAATAAAAAATTCCTAAAAGCTGCCTGCTTCAATTATAAATACTCAGACTATTGTCTTTAACTGCTGACAACTTCATTGAAGACATTGATATATGTTCCTCACTGCAAATCAGGTAAATTCAGACTTCTACAAAAATATCATAGTTATAACAACTTTTTTTCAGTTGCTCATTAGTAATTAGTAGTGTGCTGAAATCTTATCTCATTTGCTTGGAGCTCAACTAACATGATAGGCTTCATTACTACCTGACAGGGAAACCATCAACTCCTGTTGCTGCCAGTGCTTTTCTTAGTTCATGCCAACCACAAAAATCTGAGCTCAGAAAATGATCCTGGGCATGTATTTCTTTTACTTGACTGTGGATTAAAACATTTCTTTTACTTGACAGGCTTATTTGAATGTGTCTTCAAAACTAATTTTTTCCAGCCAAATTTTTAATAATGACAGGTACTTTGAGGTCAAAAACCTTAAAAAGGAGGACTGCAATGTAACTATTGACGAATGTGTATATTTAAGTTGTTAGGCGCATACTGTTAAAGCAATTTCAGAAAGCAGGGCAGAGAGGTTACTTGTTTCTGCTGTTGAGCTTTCCTTAGTGCCTCAAGTCTCTTTTCTTTGAGGTGTTCCAATTCATCCTCATCAATCTGATCCAGTTTCTGAATTTCAGCATCCAAATGTTCTTCCACTAATTTGGTAGCCTGAAGCAACTGATTTTCCAGGACTTTTGAAAACATGTCGACAGATGCATTAGCTTCCATTCTTCACAGTTCAGCCTTGCTGATGGGTACAAGGTTTACAAAGTTAAAAAAAGCAGCAACAATAACAACAATACTGACCCGTGTGGCTCAGTTGGTTGGGTGTCGGTCTGAAAAGCGAAATGTCGCCAGCCAGCTGGATTCCTGAATGGGGCACATGCCTGGGTTGCAGGTTCAGTCTCCAGTCAGGGTGTATACAAGAGGCAATCGATCAATGTTTTTCTCTCCCATTGATGTTTCACTCCCTCTATTTCCCCATCCCTCCCCCTGTCTCCCAAAATAAATGAATGAAACCTTTTTTTTTTTTAAAGTATGAACAGTAAGTAAAGTTTTTCTCTGATTTTCAAAAATTCTAGCACGTACATAATTTGTAGTCTACACATCTTCAGAACATAAAAAAGTGTTCTGCTCACTACCAAGCACTTCATGTTAGGCTTAAGAACTTTTATTTAAGTGATTTAAAATTTAATTTTCAGTAGGTTCTAGTGACAGCACTCGGAAACTATGTAGAGCAAAGCCTAGATGCTTCTGATTTGTGTTTCACTATACCAAAGCAAAGACAAGTCTTCAAGACCATCAACAGACCATAAAGAAATGAGTAGTTGGGAGTTATAGTAGTTGGAGTTATACTTTGTGATACTCCTACAGTCAGTGTTCTTTGTCATAGGAAAAGGGAAGCAAAGCAGAAATGACCGAACAATGGTAACATTTAACTGTTGAGCAAAAGGCACATTTTTCATGGTCTCTGCCTAAATGACTTTTATTTCTTTAACTCCTAAAAGAGCCTATTACAATTTATGTAAAGAGTTGTGCCTGGTGTGCCCTAAACTTTAGTTTCCATTCCTGTTCCCCCCTCACCTAACAAAATCTATGAGGCCACAAGATTGGTATTGATTTACTGACACTCAGTGTTCTTAATGTTGATGTAACATAATATAACACTCTAAATATTAAGAATATTGATTTTTTTCCATCACTCCTCTATGTGAGATAGGAGTTTATACAATCAGATGGCAATATTTATGTGTACTCCTGGGTTATTACTACAGAAAGACAATTAATTATTTGCCTATCAAAACAGGAGGCTGTTGGCATCCCAACTAATTATGATACCTTTGCAAATAATAACAAAGCACTTAAAAAAATCTGAATAAACTGTGAACTCATCCACCAGCTTCTGACACATAACCAGGCCCACACAGACCCTCTATACCTGTTCAACTGAATAGATATAGCATTCTTACAAACTTCACTTCTGATTTCTTTTTCTTCAAAGGAAAAGCAGTTGAAATGCATACTTCACCTTTGTTATTTCTAGAGCTAGCAATGCCTGGGGCACAGCAGATGCTCAAAAAATATTTGTTAGCTTTGAATGAACAAATTGTAAGTTCCTCATAAATAATATACAATTTTAAAGGGGCTGTATTTCAAATGTAGTAAAAATTTCACATTCCCTTCCTCCCATTAGAAAAATGTCAGTAAGATTGTGACCTTCACTAGAGACTGGATAAAGCAGAAAACTGGATATTATACCCTGACTTGCATGTCAGAACCTGTTCTTACCAGGGACATAGAGATGCTATACCTGGAGTTTTATAGAATGAGCTTACAATTTAATGCTGGGATAATTTGGAGCAGAAGCGATTAACAAGAGCTTCTCTGGGGGCAGGTGGTAGTGTTCACCACATTCAAAAAGGGAAAAAATGATGGTTTAGCGATCCTGTTAACTTTCTCTTTTCTCACCCAAGGACATTTTTTTCCATGGCTTTTTGGGCGGGG